>JAXCGZ010017449.1:0-65573 GCA_037179515.1 Halocaridina rubra | reverse complement strand
CCTTAGAGCTACTATCACCAGTTACGGTTTCCCAGTTAATATGTCTAAAATTAAAATCGCCTACAATGCAAACTCTATTTGACCTGCTCACTTTAGAAATTTCATCGTATATAACCTGCGACTCCATATCGTCTAGATCAGGTGGTCTGTAGACTACTCCTACAACTAGACTTTCTATATTATTTTTAATTTCAATCCATAAGGTTTCTGAATTTAGATTTGTCTTAATTCCAGACTTAATGCAGCTTCTGAGGCTATCTTTAATATATATAATTCCCTCCCCCTCTTTTATCTGCACTACGATCATCATTATAAAGTTTATATCCTGTAATTATGTACTCAGCTTTAAGGTGTTTGCTTTCTAAATTAATCCAACTTTCACTAATGCATATTATATCCGGTCTCTCACTACATACTATGGCTCTCAGTTCTTCTATCTTGTTACCTAAACTACGGCTATTTGTATAATATACTTTTAAACTTTCTCTAGCCTTACCCTTCTTGTGGCTATTCTTTTTGTTAATATTTGTTCTATGTAACAAATGACAATCCTCTCTATATCTGTAAAGCAGAGAGTTGAGTCGAAGCACACTCTCTCTATAAGGCAACATACCCCTGATGAAATTAAAGCAAAACATTACAATATGTGACAATATCTCTACTACTATCAACAAAAGTACATTTATCTTTTCTTAACAGAAGTTTACGAGGCAGTAGATTGTGGCAAAGAATATGATACAATATATCTAGATTTTAGCAAAGCTTTTGATAGAGTTCCTCACAAAAGATTAGTTAAAAAGCTGGAAGCTCATGGTATAGGAGGAGCTGTGCTCAGATGGATCAAACAATGGTTAAAAGACAGAAAACAGAGGGTTTGCATAAATGGAGAGAAATCAGAGTGGGGCTCTGTTACAAGCGGGGTACCACAAGGCTCGGTACTGGGTCCTCTATTATTCATCGTATATCTAAATGATCTGGATTCGGATATCAGTAGTAACCTAAGTAAATTCGCAGACGACACTAAAATAGGTAGAACTATAAATGGAAAAGAAGACATTCATGCTTTACAGGAAGATCTAAATAGATTATCTGAATGGTCGGACAAATGGCAAATGGAATTTAATGTTGAAAAATGCAAAGTAGTTAAAATGGGTACTATAAAAGACAATACTAGTTATAAGCTAAATAACCATGAAATCATGAGTTCTCAGTGTGAAAGGGATTTGGGAGTTCTTGTGAGTAGTAGTCTTAAGCCAAGAGAGCAATGCACAGCAGTCAGAAATAAAGCAAACAGAATTTTAGGAATTATCTCAAGAAGCGTCAGCAATAGGACGGAAAATGTTATTTTGCAGCTCTATCTTGCATTAGTTAGGCCCCATTTAGATTATGCTGTGCAATTCTGGTCACCCTATTATAGAATGGAAATTGAATCCTTGGAGAGAGTGCAACGAAGAATGACCAAGATGATACACAATATCAGAAATCTACCATATGAGGACAGATTAAAAAAACTTAATCTACATTCTCTAGAGAGGCGAAGAGTTAGGGGGGATATGATTGAAGTGTATAAATGGTTTAAAGGGATTAACAAGGGAGATATTAATAAAGTTTTAAAAATTCATGATCAAACCAGAACTCGTAATAATGGATTTAAGCTTGATAAATTTAGGTTCAGAAGGGAAATTGGTAAAAATTGGTTTGGTAATAGAGTAGCTGATGCATGGAACAAGCTTCCTAGTATGATAGTAAATGCCAATACCTTAGACACCTTCAAATGTAGATTAGATAGACATATGACAGAGGTAGGGTGGGTATGAATAGGTTAGTGCTTATTAGAAAAATCATAAAAAGAAAAACAGAATAAATAAGTAGAGTAGAATAGAATAGGTTAGACATGCTGAAAATACAATTCAAAAATGGAGCTGCCTCGTCTGTGCCAGTAGGCATGTTGCAGTGTCCTCTATTCTTATGTTCTTATGTTCTTATGTTAGTGCTTATTAGAAAAACCATAAAAAGAAAAATAGAATAAATAAGTAGAGTAGAATAGAATAGGTTAGACATGCTGAAAATACAATTCAAAAATGGAGCTGCCTCGTGTGTGCCAGTAGGCATGTTGCAGTGTCCTCTATTCTTATGTTCTTATGTTCTTATGTTCTTCAATCAACAAAATTTACAATTATCCTTTCTTAATAAAAGATATAAAAGGACTTAAGTATCATTATTTTTATATTTCAAACTCAAAATATACTCTCTGAGAATCTTAATTATCTTAATTAGTTCAATTGTAATTATAAATTTCATGACAATGAGAGTAATTAACAATAATCATCTATAGATAAGCTTCTTAAAATCTTTAATACCTTTATCTCTTCGAAATGTTACAATTATCATATGAAGATGATATACACTTTTCAAGAACATAAGAACATAAGAATAGAGGACACTGCAACATGCCTACTGGCACACACGAAAGGAGATTACATCAAAATGAATGAGCTTTTTGCAGTTATTGACTGGAAAACCTTATTTTACAACAAATCTGTACAAGAAATGTATGACATCTTTTGTGAGAAATATGGGAAGATAGTAGATTGCTGCATACCTGTCACCAAAGTAGGTGTAATTCATGCCAGAGAGAAATGGTTCGATAATGGGTGTAAAAGAGCTAAGGAGTGGAGAGACAAATGCTGGAAAAGGTATAGGAGGAGAAAAAACATAAATGCCTGGCAAACCTACAAAAGAGCAAGAAATGACTACCTAAGTAAAAGGAGAGAGGCAGAGAGAGATTATGAGAGGGACATCACCAGGAAGGCTAAAGAAAATCCCAAGCTTTTCCACAGCTTTATCAGAGGAAAACTGAAGGTAAAAGAACAGGTTTTAAGGCTAAAGAGAGCGGATGGAAGCATCACTGAGATGGATGAAGAGATCTGCAAAGAATTGAACAAGGAGTTTCAGTCAGTATTTACAGTAGAAAATACCCCACCCCCTCAGATTGCAGTGATAGAAGCTCAAGGGCCGGTATTAGAGAACATCATCCTTACAGCCACAGAGGTATGCAAAGCGCTGATGGATTTAGATGTTCATAAAGCTACAGGTCCTGATGACATATCCCCTCATGTGCTTAAAAAATGCGCAAACACAATATCAGTGGCACTAAGTATCATATTTAAGGAGTCACTGGAGTCGGGGGAGATTCCAAGATGCTGGAAACAAGCAAATGTGATACCTATCTTCAAAAAGGGAAGGAGGGATACGGCTCTGAACTATAGACCAGTTTCCTTGACCAGCATAGTTTGCAAAGTTATGGAGAAACTACTAAGGAAACATATCTCTCTTCACTTGGAATCCTTCAACTTTTTGTCAGTGAGGCAACATGGCTTCAGAGAAGGTAGATCAACAGTAACAAACTTATTATAATTTTATGATGAGGTAAGCCAAATCTTACAGGAAAGAGAGGGCTGGGCAGATTGCATATTCCTAGACTTCCAGAAAGTGTTTGACACTGTTCCACATGGGAGACTTATTAGGAAGCTGCACTCAATGGCTGGAATAGGTGGAAATGTTTTGGAATGGATAAAAACTTACTTAGAAGGAAGGGAACAGAGGGTTAGAGTAAGACACTCAGTGTCTGAATGGAGAAGAGTTAGTAGTGGAGTTCCACAGGGTTCACTTTTAGGGCCACTTTTGTTCCTTGTATATGTAAATGACCTACCAGAGTCTGTAAATTCATTCATGAATATGTTTGCAGATGATGCAAAGATTGTGAAGAAAGTAAAAAACGAGAACAATGGTAGAGAACTTCAGGAGGATCTAAATAATCTGCATGAGTGGTCAGAAAAGTGGCTAATGAAATTCAATACTTCAAAATGTAAGGTAATGAGAATGGGTACAAGTGCAAGAAGGCCCAAGCTTGACTACTCGGTGGCTGGAGTACAACTTCAAGAGACAGAAAATGAGAGAGATCTAGGAGTAAACATACTGGCAGATTTGTCGCCAGAAATACATATAAATGGCATAGTAAGGGCAGCATATGCATTCTTATCAAATGTAAGGGTAGCCTTCAGGCACATGGACAAGGAAATGTTCAGAAATATTTATGTAACCTATGTGAGGCCAAAACTCGAATATGCAGCCCCCTTTTGGAATCCGCACTTGAAAAAGCACATAGCTAAGCTTGAAAAAGTTCAAAGACATGCAACGAAACTGGTGCCAGAAATACGCAATCTCAGTTATGATGAGAGGCTGAGGGAATTAGACTTACCATCACTGGAAGCTAGAAGAGTAAGGGGGGATATGGTGACAGTCTTTAAATTCCTTCATGGTTATGATAGAGTGGATAGGGATCGATATTTCGATATGGCTGGCTCTAGAACTAGAGGTCATAGTTTGAAGCTTGGTAAGAAAACTTCTTTGCAGGATGTAAGGAAATACTTTTTCAGTGTAAGAGTAGTTGATAATTGGAATTCGCTAAGCGAGGAGGTAGTTAATGCTATCTCAATCCATAGTTTTAAGGAAAGGTACGATAAGTATCACTAAGTCTAAAGTGGAACCGATCAGGAGACGGGAAGATACGAGCTTTGGGCTCTTTCCCGTAAACACAATTAGGTAATCACAATTAGGTAATCACACGAGGCAGCTCCATTTTTGAATTGTATTTTCAGCATGTCTAACCTATTCTATTCTACTCTACTTATTTATTCTATTTTTCTTTTTATGATTTTTCTAATAAGCACTAACCTATTCATACCCACCCTACCTCTGTCATATGTCTATCTAATCTACATTTGAAGGTGTCTAAGGTATTGGCATTTACTATCATACTAGGAAGCTTGTTCCATGCATCAGCTACTCTATTACCAAACCAATTTTTACCAATTTCCCTTCTGAACCTAAATTTATCAAGCTTAAATCCATTATTACGAGTTCTGGTTTGATCATGAATTTTCAAAACTTTATTAATATCTCCCTTGTTAATCCCTTTAAACCATTTATACACTTCAATCATATCCCCCCTAACTCTTCGCCTCTCTAGAGAATGTAGATTAAGTTTTTTTAATCTGTCCTCATATGGTAGATTTCTGATATTGTGTATCATCTTGGTCATTCTTCGCTGCACTCTCTCCAAGGATTCAATTTCCATTCTATAATAGGGTGACCAGAATTGCACAGCATAATCTAAATGGGGCCTAACTAATGCAAGATAGAGCTGCAAAATAACTTTTTCCGTCCTATTGCTAACGCTTCTTGAGATAAATCCTAAAATTCTGTTTGCTTTATTTCTGACTGCTGTGCATTGCTCTCTTGGCTTAAGACTACTACTCACAAGAACTCCCAAATCCCTTTCACACTGAGAACTCATGATTTCATGGTTATTTAGCTTATAACTAGTATTGTCTTTTATAGTACCCATTTTAACTACTTTACATTTTTCAACATTAATTTCCATTTGCCATTTGTCCGACCATTCAGATAATCTATTTAGATCTTCCTGGGTTCATCCAGTGAGGACGTGCTTCCAGTAGCTCTAGTCTCGACCATACTTAGTACAATGGAGAGTGGTGGTGTTCTTTGTGCTGGTGGTGTTAGTGGTAGTGGTGTTGGTGGTGGTGTCGTTGTTGGTGCTGTTTGTGGCTGTGCTGGGGATTTGTCTCGTCTGATGCAAGCAAACTCATTTTTAATTTAAGAAATGAGTTGGCCGCAGTCAGGCAGGAGGTCAGATCCTTAGCTGAGGAGAACAGGGATCTGAGAGGTAAAGTAGAGGTGTTAACCAGGAAGGGACAATTGAATAATGAAGACGACTGGAAAGTTGTGAATAAGGGTTCAACGAAGATGGTTCTTGAGAAAAATGATACTTTTAGACTACAGGTTGCTAATTCATTTAGTTCACTTAGAGATGAATGTGACAGTGGCCGCAGAAATTCTTCGGGAACCATAGAGTCAGATAGGTGTACTAGCGATCGTAAAAATGGAAGTGGGAAAAGCTCTCAGGTCAAGAGCCTAGGTATGTCTCCCAAGGTCGGAGTAACCCATCCTCCGGACAAGTCTCGTTCTTTGGTAATTGTAGGGGATTCACTATGCAGATATGTAGACAGGAAACTCAGGCATAGAGTTAGAGGAAAATATTTTTTCCCTGGAGCAGGTATGAAGAAGGTGGGTGAGTCAATAAATAGCTTGATTGAGAAAAAAGATGTTGTTTGTTTGATAGCTGGGGGAAATGACGTGCAGGATGGTAGAAGTGAAGAACTGATTAGGTTGTATAGACAAGCCCTGGATAAGATCAGGAAAAGGGGTGCAGTTCCTGTGATATGTGGTATTCTCCCTAGGCTTAGCCAAAGTTAAGAGTGGTGGTCTCGAGCTATAGGAGTAAATGCTAGGATGAAAGTCTTCTGTCGGGAGAATAATATAGGTTTTATAGACGGGTGGGATCAATTCACTAGTCGTAAGCATATGTATGCAAGGGATGGAGTGCATCTTTCTAATTCAGGTGTCTCGGTATTGGCTGGTATGATAGACAGAGAGGTAGGGGGGTTTTGTTAGACACAAATAATGAAATGAATAATACTTGTGCAGAGAAATTAGTCATCAAGGATTCAGTAAATAGTGGGTCAAATAACTGGGAGTCTAAGGATAAGAACCATTTGTTACATAGAACAAATATTAACAAAAAGAATAGCCACAAGAAGGGTAAAGCTAGAGAGAGTTTAAAAGTATATTATACAAATAGCCGTAGTTTAGGTAACAAGATGGAAGAACTGAGAGCCATAGTATGTAGTGAGAGACCGGATATAATATGCATTAGTGAAAGTTGGATTAATTTAGAAAGCAAGCACCTTAAAGCTGAGTACATAATTACAGGATATAAACTTTATAATGCTGATCGTAGTGCAGATAGAAGAGGGGGAGGGGTAATTATGTATATTAAAGATAGCCTCAGAAGCTGAATTAAGTCTGGAATTAAGACAAATCTAAATTCAGAAACCTTATGGGTTGAAATTAAAAATAATATAGAAAGTCTAGTTGTAGGAGTAGTCTACAGACCACCTGATCTAGACGATATGGAGTCGCAAGTTATATACGATGAAATTTCTAAAGTGACCAGGTCAAATAGAGTTTGCATTGTAGGCAATTTTAATTTTAGACATATTAACTGGGAAACCATAACGGGTAATAGTAGCTCTAAGGAGTTTTTGGAAGTAGTAGAAGACAATTTCCTTTCTCAGCATGTACTTGAAGCAACACGGGGGGTGAATACACTAGATTTAGTTCTTAGTAATAGAGAGAATATGGTTACAAATTTAGAAGTTGGTGAACCATTGGGCAACAGTGACCATGATTCCATTAGATTTAACATAATTTTCAAGGAAACTATAAAGGAAAATAAGAATATTGTTCCAAACTTTAGAGCAGGAGATTTTGAGGGCTTAAAAACTAAATTATCTAATGAGGTATGGGAAGGGATTTCTGGGGTACAGATGTGGGTAGTTAATCCAGCAGGTCAGGTCGCAGGTAGCGAATTACCCCAAATTTTGAATACCACATGCCAAGGATTATCACATGATAAGATCAATACATTAAATTCTCTCACAGGAAAGAACAGCAGTCCGTCAGTTAATATAAATTTGGATGAGGAATATAATAATTTTGTCATGACTCTTAAGAATAGTCAGAGAGACTATATTCCCATGAAACATTGCAGATCAAGAAAAAATGACCCTAAATGGATGAACAATAGAATAAAGAATCTTATAGGTATTAAAAGAGGAATATACAGGAAACTAAAAAGAGGTGAAGAGCAGGTGAGGCAGCAATATATACAGTTAAACAGGGAAGTTAAAAAGATAGTTAGAGAGTCGAAAAGAAAATACGAAGTTAGAATAGCAGGAGAAGCTAAAGAAAATCCTAAAGGGTTTTATCAACATTATCAAACAAAATTTAAGGAAAAAGTCGGACCAATTGAAGTAGCCAATGGCCATATCACAGATGACGATAAAGTGATGTGTACATGTTTAAATGATTATTTCTTATCTGTATTTACAAATGAAAACTTGGAAAATATTCCGGAAGTAGAATCCATTTACAGAGACAGTCCCGATAATATACTTAGTTCAATAAATATTACGAGAGAGGAGGTAATAAAAGAAATAGATAAATTAAAGGCTCATAAATCTCCGGGACCTGATGGAATATATGCTAGAATATTAAAGGAATGCAAGGAAGAGCTTAGTTGTCCTCTAACTGCATTATTTAATAATTCAATAAAATTAGGATCGGTACCCATGGAGTGGAAATTGGCAGATGTGGTACCAATATTTAAAAAAGGAGAACGTGCTAAAAAGAATAATTATAGGCCGGTAAGTTTAACGTCAACAGTGGGTAAGATTCTAGAATCCATAATTGCAAATAAAATAAGGGCACATCTAGAATTACACAGACTGATAAAACTTTCACAACACGGGTTTCTTAAGGGTTTTTCGTGCCTTACAAACTTACTGTCTTTTTATTCAGAAGTTTACGAGGCAGTAGATTGTGGCAAAGAATATGATACAATATATCTAGATTTTAGCAAAGCTTTTGATAGAGTTCCTCACAAAAGATTAGTTAAAAAGCTGGAAGCTCATGGTATAGGAGGAGCTGTGCTCAGATGGATCAAACAATGGTTAAAAGACAGAAAACAGAGGGTTTGCATAAATGGAGAGAAATCAGAGTGGGGCTCGGTTACTAGCGGGGTACCACAAGGCTCGGTACTGGGTCCCCTATTATTCATCGTATATCTAAATGATCTGGATTCGGATATCAGTAGTAACCTAAGTAAATTCGCAGACGACACTAAAATAGGTAGAACTATAAATGGAAAAGAAGACATTCATGCTTTACAGGAAGATCTAAATAGATTATCTGAATGGTCGGACAAATGGCAAATGGAATTTATTGTTGAAAAATGTAAAGTAGTTAAAATGGGTACTATAAAAGACAATACTAGTTATAAGCTAAATAACCATGAAATCATGAGTTCTCAGTGTGAAAGGGATTTGGGAGTTCTTGTGAGTAGTAGTCTTAAGCCAAGAGAGCAATGCACAGCAGTCAGAAATAAAGCAAACAGATTTTTAGGATTTATCTCAAGAAGCGTTAGCAATAGGACGGAAAAAGTTATTTTGCAGCTCTATCTTGCATTAGTTAGGCCCCATTTAGATTATGCTGTGCAATTCTGGTCACCCTATTATAGAATGGAAATTGAATCCTTGGAGAGAGTGCAGCGAAGAATGACCAAGATGATACACAATATCAGAAATCTACCATATGAGGACAGATTAAAAAAACTTAATCTACATTCTCTAGAGAGGCGAAGAATTAGGGGGGATATGATTGAAGTGTATAAATGGTTTAAAGGGATTAACATGGGAGATATTAATAAAGTTTTAAAAATTCATGATCAAACCAGAACTCGTAATAATGGATTTAAGCTTGATAAATTTAGGTTCAGAAGGGAAATTGGTAAAAATTGGTTTGGTAATAGAGTAGCTGATGCATGGAACAAGCTTCCTAGTAGGATAGTAAATGCCAATACCTTAGACACCTTCAAATGTAGATTAGATAGACATATGACAGAGGTAGGGTGGGTATGAATAGGTTAGTGCTTATTAGAAAAAATCATAAAAAGAATGATAGAATAAATAAGTAGAGTAGAATAGAATAGGTTAGACATGCTGAAAATACAATTAAAAAATGGAGCTGCCTCGTGTGTGCCAGTAGGCATGTTGCAGTGTCCTCTGTTCTTATGTTCTTATGTTCTTATGAATGTCTTCTTTTCCATTTATAGTTCTACCTATTTTAGTGTCGTCTGCGAATTTACTTAGGTTGCTACTGATATCCGAATCCAGATCATTTAGATATACGATTAATAATAGGGGACCCAGTACCGAGCCTTGTGGTACCCCGCTAGTAACCGAGCCCCACTCTCATTTCTCTCCATTTATGCAAACCCTCTGTTTTCTGTTTTCTGTTTTCTGTCTTCTATTTTCTGTTTTCTGTTTTCTGTTTTATATAAGACAGAAAATGTGTATGTGAAAAAATGTTAAAAAGCTTGTATCTGGGCATGTAGTAATAAAATTTAAAAACAACATTTCATTTGCAACATTAAAGAATGAATTTTGCTTAAATTTCATAATCTCTTAAGGAATCGTACATAAAAAATAGTATATATATATATATATATATATATATATATATATATATATATATATATATATATATATATATATATATATATATATATATATATATATATATATATATATATATATATATATATATATATATATATATATATATATATATATATATATATATATATATATATATATATATATATATATATATATATATATATATATATATATATATATATATATATATATATATATATACTATATATATATATATATATATATATATATATATATATATATATATATATATATATATATATATATATATATATATATATATATATATGTGATTACCTAATTGTGATTACATAATTGTGTTTACGGGAAAGAGCCCAAAGCTCGTATCTTCTCGTCTCATGATCGGTTCCATTTTAGACTTAGTGATACTTATCATACCTGTCCTTAAAACTATGGATTGAGATAGTATTAACTACCTCCTCGCTTAGCGAATTCCAGTTATCAACTACTCTTACACTGAAAAAGTATTTACTTACATCCTGCAAAGAAGTTTTCTTACGAAGCTTCAAACTATGACCTCTAGTTCTAGAGCCAGCCATATTGAAATATCGATCTCTATCCACTCTATCATAACCATGAAGGAATTTAAAGACTGTCACCATATCCCCCCTTACTCTTCTAGCTTCGAGTGATGGTAAGTCTAATTCCCTCAGCCTCTCATCATAACTGAGATTGCGTATTTCTGGCACCAGTTTCGTGGCATGTCTTTGAACTTTTTCAAGCTTAGCTATGTGCTTTTTCAAGTGCGGATTCCAAAAGGGGGCTGCATATTCGAGTTTTGGCCTCACATAGGTTACATAAATATTTCTGAACATTTCCTTGTCCATGTGCCTGAAGGCTACCCTTACATTTGATAAGAATGCTTATGCTGCCCTTACTATGCCATTTATATGTATTTCTGGAGACAAATCTGCCAGTATGTTTACTCCTAGATCTCTCTCATTTTCTGTCTCTTGAAGTTGTACTCCAGCCACCGAGTAGTCAAGCTTGGGCCTTCTTGCACTTGTACCCATTCTCATTACCTTACATTTTGAAGTATTGAATTTCATTAGCCACTTTTCTGACCACTCATGCAGATTATTTAGATCCTCCTGAAGTTCTCTACCATTGTTCTCGTTTTTTACTTTCTTCACAATCTTTGCATCATCTGCAAACATATTCATGCATGTATGTATGTATATATGTATGTATGTATATATATATATATATATATATATATATATATATATATATATATATATATATATATATATATATATATATATATATATATATATATATATATATATATATATATATATATATATATATATATATATATATATATATATATATATATATATATATATATATATATATATATATATATATATATATATATATATATATATATATATATATATATATATATATATATATATATATATATATATATATATATATATATATATATATATATATATATATATATATATATATATATATATATATATATATATATATATATATATATATATATATATATATATATATATATATATATATATATATATATATATATATATATATATATATATATATATATATATATTCTTCTACGAACTCAAATTTAATTTTTTTGAGTGACTATTCAACAGAATTATCTCAGGAGACAGGGGGGAAGTTATATATTTTTCCTCTTTTTGCTATACTTGCGATCGGTCAGGTACTTAATTACCCTCTTTTTTTACTCTTCTTTTCATACCCAAAATACTGCTCAATATCTGTCTTCTGGACTTCAGATGGATAGCTTATGTGGGGAGATTTGCGTGCAGGTGCTGTTCCTTCCCTGTCTCTTTGGTCTCTGGATCGACTTCGTCTCTTTCGAATACAGGAAACAACTGTGTGACATTCTTGTTGTCATTTCTTGTGAGTTCACACTCCCTTCTTTATGACCAAGCTGAAATAATGGTGACAAACATTATCATGGCTTAAACTTCAACATTTTATTTTATCTGTTTAGCATATTCTTTTAGACAATTAATGTGAATACTGCAGCTAAAAAAAAAAATAAAAAAAAATCTGCAATAGATTCGTGTCCTTAATCACTTAATATCTCTCTTGGAAATTTTGAAAATCGAATAATAGTCTCACTGGCCAAGTAGGGGATACAAAAAAAAAAAATTAAATAAACGCTGCATATCGGCCATACCTGGGCAGGCAGAACATCATGTTGCATCAAAAATATATCTTAATAGATATCGCAATGGCTACAGCACCTGCCGTTAAAACTTATGCGCATATCAACGAATACGCCTTCTTCAATTGTATATGGCTTGCAGTAAGACACGTGTGACGCAGGGGCAGAGTCCTCCCAGACCCAGTCCCCATCCTGCTTCCTAACGAACTTCTCGCGATTTTATTCACAAATATTTACCCCCTCCCATGATAACCCCGGTCAGTCATGGCCATTCTCTCTCGCACTCACTCACTTTCAAAACTCGCACTCTCTTTCTTTCTGTACAATTCCCCTTCCAGTCACTCTTCTATTTACAATGCGTTGGTTTCTTTCCCCGTCACTCTGAAGGAGTGTGTGTGTGAAATCGCGATTGACCCGGGCGGTCATATGACTGTGTCAATGCTCCTAGATCCTCTCTATACTTCCCATCTATGGTACTGTAGGGCGACACTCTAACCTCCTTATCACGGCACATTTACGCTACTCTCTTTCCCCGCCTGCATAACACCTGAATGAACGAAAAAAAACTCATTATATCACACAGTAAAGATCTTAATAATAAAACAAAAATCTTAATAATATCACAATAATCTCTAATTCTTCAGAGGATATGACATACACGTATTTTAATAGCAAAAATCAGTACAATTATTTTTACTTTATAATAACGAAGTTGGGAGGTCGATCGGTCATTTCCGCAAGCCTTTCGCTAAAAATATCAGACACAATAAAAAATAAAAATAAAAAGACTTTAAAACGGATTTAAATTTGTTTCTCAATATACTTCTTATGCTCATTTCATAGTATATAAAAACTCTGCTACTTATATTTTATTCTTAAACACTGTCAGTTTCGCAAATGTTACTCAGTAAAATTACTCTGCTTTTGCTTTAGGAAATTAATATAAAAAATTATTTTACAAGTACATTAATTTTTTCAATTACAATCAATTCCTTCACCTGTTTAATACTTAACTTTGGCAATAATAAAAATAACTGGATCACCCGTCAAATGCAATTACTCGTTATATTGTTCAAATTGTAAAACAAATTGATTTATTACTGCTTATAGCTATTAATACAACTTATTCATGTTAGTAATGGGTACAGAAATTCTACTTCTATTAATTTCCTTAAGCCATATGCCCTTTTATATGCAGGGTGGCTGAGTCAAAGCATAACTACAGAGTAAAATAGCGGAGTCCTCTAACCTAAATTTCTTTTCATAATTGTCCCATAAAATAAAAATTACAAGTACTTAGCCATTTTGGATTACTGCTTGAAGAACGTTACAGCCACAGGCACTGGAGGCGGGGGTTTTCCTCTTCTGGGCTCGTTGATTTTCTCGCCGACGTCGTCCATATGTCTCATAAAATCGCCGCTTCACCTTCACAGGCATCTTCTTGATCGAATTCAGCAACAAATAACATCTGGTAGGGGTGTTTTTTCTCAAAGCAACATTCACAGTGCGGCGCACGGTGAATGACATGAATAGCACTGAATCTTTCTCCCAGTTGATGTTTCTCAGCCTTCGTAAATGAAGTTTCAGCAACTTTCCTTCGGAGTCAAAATGCATGGGACAATTCTTATTGCGTGGCACCTTGCCTATACGGGGACGGGGAAGAGGTGTGACTGGCTGTGCCTTCTCGATACTCTGAGAGTCATTTGAGCCTTAGGCATCGCTCTCGGCATCGCTTGCTTTTGAGCGTCTTAAATTTTTTTCTAACTCGGGGATTCGACGAATCTTTTCTACCTCAGACATTGCTTCCAGAGATGCGTTATTATTTGCTTTTTGCATTTTGCATGGCATGAGATGCAGTCATTAATTTCTTCTTGTCTCTTCACGGTAATATTGGCGTGAAATCGTCCTGAGTTGCCGCCACTGACGTATTGATATTGTCTATACTACGATAATACTGGAAGTCGTGGAGTTATATTTCACCTGAATGACATTAAAGTTGTATTCTTATTAATAATTTAAGGTGGTGTTATAACAGATATGCATCTTCTCATTTATATTAGTTTATTTATTTCTAAACTTATTCTATACCTCAAAGCTCCCGTCTACACCTCAAAGTTCCCTGTCACCTTAGGATAAATTTCTAGAGATCTTATTTCTGCCCCGATCAAGTTCTAATTGGGCTCTCTGTGTTCAACTAACTCTTACTTTCTTGTTTGATCACGATGGCAGGGCATGGTGGCTTGGACAGCCTGGAGGGAGTCTCTTCCCTTGTGGGTGGTTTTTTAGGCAGGGCTATCAAGTAGGCCTAACGAGTGTTTTCACAGGTGCACATACGTACATACATATAGATGTTTGTCGTGGGAATGTCTGGAACTATCCATACTGACCTCTATCAGTACTTGGCACCTATATGTGAGAGGCCTAAGGGCATAACAATATATCTTGTTGTCACGCACCATAAATAAACATCCTGCCAGAAAATACAAGGGAGAGTATCAATTACACACTTGATATCCTGAACCACGTGGTCTATTTCTATTTCACTTTCTTTGTTACACTTATTTAGTACTTCTTATACACAGTACTTTCATATTACATAAGAATAGAGCTCTGTTCTTGCCTCAAAATGCCAGTATCATCTGTATATATACTGTTATTCCTGATTTAGTATTTTTATTTCTATTTTTATCATTCTTATTATGATCATGATTATTGCTACTGTTATTATTATTACATTGGCTGTTATAGTTGCTATCACTCCATGGCTCTCTTACTAACTATTATTTTTGTAATACTATTAGTAGTAACCAAATGATTAGTATTTTTATTTTGAATTCATGCTTTTATGTTACTGTAGTCACTGTTAATAAGAATATTTCTTTAGTGGCTGTTCTTGGCATTTCATGACTTTTCTTTTTTATATATACTGTATAGTATACTACTGTTATGTATCAGTTACTCAGCTATATCTTAAGTATCTTGGAATAATGATCTAATGGTGTAGACACATACTTACAGAGGTGATATCTATTCTTCCTTGCATTTGTAATTAGTGACATTAGGACCTAGTTTCCTGCCCTAGAATCTACTCCAGGCTATGTTTCATATTGTAGATTTTCAGCTGGAGGGAGATCCACCTTCGGGGGGTGGGTACGTGAGAGATAATATGGTCATAGGACCGCCTCAAGATTCATAAATGTGGGGGAGAAGAGGCTCATGACAGATATATCGGCGTTCTCCCATTGTCTGGCCGGTCTCCAGAAACAGAATTCGTGGTATGGGGTTGCAACCCGGACCTACCTTGAAGCGTAGAGGTGAGGGGATGACTGAATCAGGTGTGGGAATAAGCCCAAAACTAGCAATAATGGGAAAAAAAGGGGAAGTTGGGAATGAAAAAGAGAGATGAAAAATCCCTATATATAAGAACTTCTATGACAGAGAGAAAGACATGGCCAAAAGGGTAATAACTTCTTTTCAGCTACCAAAACACTGTACGAGAGTAAAACAAGACCAGGGGAAAGAAAAAGTCCTCACTGTCTTTGTATGAACAGAGTAAAGAAAGGAAATAAGAAAACAAATTCCACACTGTCTTTGAAAATTTTCGATGGACATCACACAGAAAAAAATATTGTTGTGTCTTTAGCATTTAAGATTTAAGTTAAGAAAACCTCATTGCCTCCCCTAGAAGTAATATATAGAGATAAAAGACATTATGTACCCTAGGTTTAATATAGTAAGTTTCATTACTGAATAGTTGTCATTCATCAACAGTGATAATATTTTGACTTGGTACTATGACAATCGTTTTTGTTGATAAACCAACTGTATTTTATATTAATTGGGCATTATCACCATTTTTAATTAGTCTCTCCTTAAATAAGTTTGTCAGTGATTAGTAGCTATATATTGTAATAGTGAATATTTTGATTCAGTACCATGATAATCATTTTTGTTGATAAACCAACTGTATTTTATATTAATTGGGTATTATAACAATTTTAATTAGTATCCCCTTAAATAATTTTGTCACTGATTAGTAAATATATATTGTATGTGTGAAAACTTAATTTTGATTTGTTTTCTTTAATCAAAATGCTTATTGTAAGGAAAATATTTTTCTTTTAGTTGTCTTTTTCAGGATCACATGTTCTATACATATTAAGTCCCTTGACAATAGAATTCCTTTCAGGGAACTAATTCTGAGAAGTAATTTGTTTTGATAATTACATGAAAGTGCATGTCTTAAGTCATCAGGTTAGATAATTCTGCCCCGTTTCTTTGCTAAAATGTATAAAACTCTATAAAATGTATAATGCTTCATCTGAAATGGGACATTTCAGGGTGGTAGTGGGGAGTGTTATATAGAAATACTGCATAGCTGTAACATAGCTCATGTGGTGTCAGGAGGGTCAAGTGGAGTAACTGATATTTGCCAGTGTTGGTGTTCTGAGCAGGATGTGTGTTTATAGAGAAATGACAACAAGAAATATGGTTCAACCCATAGACCTCTAACACATAGGCACCAGATACCGATAGAGGTCAAAATTGTTACAAAGTTCAAGTCATTCCCACGAGAGCCAAATACCAATATTCACATGCCCCTGAGAAAATACACATATAGGCCCTCCTTGTGTCCAATTGGCCTTTTGATAGCCACGCCCCAAACACTACATGGAATGGGCATGCATTCACTTTGCTCTGAAGCCTATTGGCAAGGCTGTCCAAGCCTACCACACCCAGCCATCTTGGTCATACAAGAAAGTAAGAAGCAGTTAGAGAGCAGAGTCTCAGTTAGAATATTGCAGGGGCACAAAATAAGATCTTAGACTTTGTCTTAAGGGAACAGGGAGCTTTGAGGTGTAGACTAAGTGTAGAACTAAATAAACGAATGTTAACCAGATGATGCATATCTGTTATCACCTCACATGCTACCAGATTTCTAATATATCAACAATAATATGACATTGGTGATATTTGGGTGAGATATAAATCTACGACTTCAAATCTAGCGTAGTATTAGGAAAAGCACTAATACGATATATATATATATATATATATATATATATATATATATATATATATATATATATATATATATATATATATATACACACACATATATAGACATATATATATATATATATATATATATATATATATATATATATATATATATATATATATATATATATATATATATATATATATACATATATATATATATATACATATATATATATATATATATATATATATATATATATATATATATATATATATATATATATATATATATATATATATATATATATACATATATATATATATATATATATATATATATATATATATATATATATATATATATATATATATATATATATATATATATATATATATATATATATATATATATATATATATATATATATATATATATATATATATATATATATATATATATATATATATATATATATATATATATATACATATATATATATATATATATATATATATATATATATATATATATATATATATATATATATATATATATATATATATATATATATATATATATATATAGGGAAAGGTGACAAGTGACACTGTTGGGTCTGTCTTCATTTTGTCTTCTTGGTACTTCCTTGATTGTTATCATTATTTTTTTGCTATTATATGCAATGCAACACGTGATTTTTTCTCCCTCTCTCTCTCTCTCTCTCTCTCTCTCTCTCTCTCTCTCTCTCTCTCTCTCTCTCTCTCTCTCTCTCTATCTATCTATCTATCTATCTCTCTCTCTCTTGCAGAGGTTAGCAACATTATGCATTGTAATCACCATGACCTACAGCTCTGAGCTTCGAACCATCTTCATGAGGAAAGTCACTTTTATATTTTTTCTTTGCATGAGTATTGCAGGTCGTGTTTCGCTGTCCTTTGTATATCTTGGTTTGTTTTTGGTTAAATATTATGTCCAACCCCATTTTTTGCAAATAGTTTCAAGAAACATGGAGCATGGTGTTAAATATTGGAACTGAAACTTGTTCTCTTTCTGTAGTTGGTGATAAGAGCAGTAAATAACTGAACCTACAGTGGGAAGGAGTCAATGATTTGGTTTATTTCATTATTTAATTTTGGTGGAAATGGGTTCAAAAGACAAGATGTATGGTGGTAATATACGGAATAGGAAGCAGTTCTCGTTCTGGTGTTGGTTGCATAGCAAAAGAACAACTGAATTCATCGTTTAATTTTGGTGTAAATAGCTTCAAGTATCATTGTCGTATTAGATCTTCTAGATACTGACTAAGCTACAGCATGCGAGGTGATAATGGATATTCAAGCATATACTTAACACTTAGTTTATTTAGTTATAGACTTATTTTACTCCTCAATGCCCCCTTCCCCTTAAGGTAAAATCTAAATCCTTATTGTGCCCTCAAGACTACTGCTCTCTCACTGCTTCTGACTCTTTTGTATCACCAAGATGGCAGGGTGTGGCATCCTTGGGCACGCCTCCACCAATAGGCTTCCAGAGAAAGGGAGTTACAGCCAATTATATACAGTGTTAGGGGTGTGGCTAAAGGAACGCCAGTTGGGTACAAGGAACATTCTAACATAAATGCCTATATGTGTATTTTCTACATACATATTTTCCCAAATGCACATGTATGTATTGGTAAGGCTGGCTTTCGGTTCTCTTGAGAACAACACAGAAATGTGTGACATTTCTGCCCTCCATCCATCAGGAACGCAGAGGTGTGAAAGGCCTAAAGGTTGAACCATAGATCTTGTCATCTCTCTGTAAACACACTTTACCCAGGACACCACACTGAAAATGTCAAGTCACACCATTTGGGTCACACGACATTACATGGGTAATGTCATGTTACACCTCTTGGGTAAAATCATTTTACACCACTCCCCACCATCACCTCCAGGAATGCCCCATATCAGGTGAAGCATTACACATTTTAGAGAGTGTTATCATTTGTTAATTATAATTATTTTATATAAAAAAAAACAGGGCAGTTCTTGGATGTTCTCCCTTGAGGGTGAGCGGACCTTCCCTTGTGGCAGGCAGGTGGGGTGAGATTTTTTGGAGTGTACGTGGTATTCGCTCTTGCGGGCGAATGGCTTTCCTATTTGGTGAGGAGGAGGGGTGAAATCTCGTTATTGTTGGTGATCGGACTTTCGTAATTGGCCCGCAGGTGAGGTTGTGCAAAACTGTAAAGATAATGGACAGCATAAGTATTCAGTTGTGGATTATTAGTTTACATCGAACAATTTAAATGAATTCCTGTTTTGGGGGTGAGAGAGAGTTATTGCATGGTTATCTTGGTGGAGGGTATTGTTTGATAATATTTAGTAGACTGTTCATGCAGTTGCTTGTTGCTAGTCTGATGATGGAGCTAGCAACATGAAGGGCATTTGGATCTTTGCTGGATGTTGCGGGGGCACCAGTTTTCCGTCGAATTTCTGAAAAGGAATCACTTTCAAGGATGTAATGGAGCAGTGGATGTGGTGAGGCTACCTGGCAAAAGGTGCATTCCCTGATGATATCCTCCACTATTCACCAGGTGCATTTGTACCCGAGTCTCAGGTGGTACACATTGACCTCCGTGCTTCGTCAAAGGCTCTTAGGCAGGGTGATATGCAGTGGTGGTTTTGTACCACCAGGTGGAGGGGGAGCCAATGTCTGTGCACAGGTTGTGTTTAGTTATTAAGGTGTTAAGGAGTGACTTGGTGGCTTTGTTTTTTATCTGTTGCATCCCAGGAGACAGAGATATCTGGATTTCTGCTCTGAGAGTGGCTTGTTTGGCGGCTTGATCGGCTTCCTCATTTCCCTTGATGCCGACGTGGCTGGGAATCCAGGCAAGAGTGATGGCTTTTCCAAGGCTGGTTGTCCTGTGGTAGTGGCTGAGGATGGTGCCGATTCCAGGAGCACCTCAACAGGGCAGAATTACCTAATTTGGTGACTTCTCTATAAGACATAAAGTTTCACATAATTAGCAAAACAGATTACTTCTCTGTATTACATATCAAAATTTCACATAGTCATCTAAATGTATTACATTAAAAAATTTCACCTAATTATCTAAATGTATTATATAACAAATTTCACATAGTTATCTAAATGTACCACATATCAAAATTTCACATAATTATCTAAATGTATTACATATCAAAATTTCCCTATGCTCCTTAATACATACTAAAGCTTCATGAAAAAGATTTAATTGTCAAGGGTACACTCAATATATATATATATATATATATATATATATATATATATATATATATATATATATATATATATATATATATATATATATATATATATATATATATATATATATATATATATAGAACATGTGATTTCTAAAAAGAAACACAAAAGAAAATATGTATTCACAACAAGCATTCTAATTAAAAAATTTAAAAGATAAAAATTATCAATATTATGTATTCACAATTATAATATATAGCTATTATAAACTTTATTTATTTCCATTTTACAATGGGTATTCGTCAGCCAGGACAAGCCCCAACCCCCCACTGTGATGTCCACCCACAGCAGTTCCTGCCAGTAAACAGCTTAAACTCTCGGTCTTGGACGGGGACCGATCTTTCGACCTCGTGAATGCGAAGCCAGCGCGTTACCACTGTACTAGCCAGCAGGCAAATGACTATTAGTTATTTCAGTAAACAGAAATTAAACAGTTTTATCTAAAAAACAACTATTCAATAATACACTTCAATAGTAAAGAGAAAACAATTAAAAATGGTTATAATGCCCAATTAATATAAAATACAGTTTGTAATTAACAAATATCTCAAAAATGTTCATCATTGAAATAACGATTATCATAGTACTAAATAAAAATCCAAGCACCGTTTATGAATGACAATTATCTGATAATACTCATAATTGAATCAATGACACTTACTACATTAAACCTAGGGTAAATAGTTTTCTCTTATATCTAATTATTATTTCTAGGGGAGGCATTGAGGCTCTCTTAAATTAAATCTTATAATCTATAAAACAAAAAGAATTCAGTCTAGGTAGCTGGAAAAAGAAGAACAAATTTACTGTGGCGGATTTTCAGTGCTTGTGAAATGTCTATTTTTTTTCTTTCTTTTATTTTACAAGGAATTTTTTTTCATGCTCCTTTTTTATTCATTCCCCACATTCCCTCTGTCCCTATATGGAGTTCCTCTTTTTGGGATATTGCTAGGTACTGGGATGGCCCCACACCTTGTTCCGTCATTCCCTCGCCTCTACGCTGTGAGATAAGTCCGGGTTTTAACAACGTATTACCCTTAACCCTTCGTCGGGGGGGGGGGATCTGACATTGGAAGAGCGCAGATATATCCAGTTCGAATGCCTCTTCCCCGGCGTTTTTCGGCTTTTGAGGTGGTCTTAGGACCATTTTTCCTCTCACGACACCTATCCCTGGAGGTGGATCTCCCTCTCAAGCTCATATTCTGCAATTAAAATAGCCAGGAGTAGACTCTAGGGCCGGAAAACAGGGCCTAATGCGCTATTACAAATGCAGGAAAGACTAGATATCACCTCAGGGTAAAAACAATGGCCATATGTAAGCACCCAGAGGGTATACTGTGCATCTATTGCATCTGCAGGTGCTTGCAATCTCTCCAATGGGTAGAAGGGACTGGTATGCAAAACTTTGCAGATCGGGGCTGCCTGAAAATAAGGTGGTATTTGTACATACGTCTACACTATTCAGATAGGTATTCAAGATATTTAGGATAATAGCTGAGTAACTAGTACATTACCTCTGCATGACATTAATATGCTATAGGTATAAAATAAATACTGAGAATAGCCACAAAAGAAATACTATTATAAACAGTGACTACAGTAACATAAATTCAAAAAATAGAATTGCTAATCATTGGGTTACAACTCATAGTACTAGGGAAATAATAATTAGAAAGAAGGGCCATGGAGTGATAGCAATAATAATAATAATAATAATAGTAATAATAATAATAATAATAATAATAATAAATATAGAAACAATATACTAAATTAGGAATAATAGTGAATATACAAGTGATATTGGCATTTTGAGGCAAGAACAAAGTTCTTTACTTATACAGTATTTCATAATAATGCTCATTTTAAATAAATTTCTTTTCGTTAGTTTCTTTTACCATTCCGAATTCCTGCTGTCGTAGTATATATAGCAGGATAACCACCAACCTTGTTGTCACTTAATTTATCAGTGGGCGCTCATATATTTTTCAAAACAGTTGCAATATTTGGCAGAAAAACTCTTATTACTATTCAATTCAATTTCTTCATTATCTATTTAATATTAGCATGCAAAAACTCATCAGACATAATAAAGCTATGTCACATTTATCATCTAGCAATTTGCAAAAAAATTAAAAAGAAATCAACAATCAAAATACTCACTCTGTCAACATAAAGAAATAAAATCCTTCAGTACCGAAGAGAGAGAGAGAGAGAGAGAGAGAGAGAGAGAGAGAGAGAGAGAGAGAGAGAGAGAGAGAGAGAGAGAGAGAGAGATGTAGCTAAGGTAATAAAACAACTATTATTACCACGAGGCGAGAGTACCCCGGACGGGGGAGAGATGGGTGGAAGGAGGAGGAGTAAAAGAGTGAGGGTCACTGGGTGTCCTTGTATAATGCGGGACGACCCACCATATAACCCTAAAAAATATATTTTTCCAATTATCCTCAGAATTTCCAAATTATCATATGAAGGCTATATCCACCTCTCAACAAAAACTATAAAAAAAAAACATGCAACTGTGCATGCGGTAATAAAATGAAAAAAAAAATATTTAATATGCAACATTAAAAAAAGGAACTTTGTTTAAGTTTTAAAAATCTCTTCAGGAATCGTACAATGAAAAAAAAAATGTTTTTCTATGACCTCATATTAACTTTTTTTTTCAAGTGACTACTCAGTAGAATACCTCAGCAGACAGGGGGGAAGTTGTGTATTTATTTCTTTTTACCTATACTTATGATCAGTTAGATATTTAATTAACCACTTTTTTCTCTGTCTTTCTTTTCCTACCCAAAATGCAGCTCAATATTTGTCTTCTGGACTTCAGATGGCTAGCTTTTGCGGGGAGATTGGGGTGAGAAACTGTTTCCTCCCCTGTCTCTTTGGTTTCTGGATTGACCTCATCCTTTCCAAATGCAGGAAACGGCTGCGCAACATTCTTGTTGTCGTTTCTTGTGAGCTCACACTCTTTTTTTATGACCAAGCTGGAATGATAGTGGCAAACATTATCATTGCTTAACTTTCTAAGTTTTATGTTATCATGCATTATCTCTAGTACTCGGTATGGTCCTAGATAAAAGGGGGACATTTTATTCTGGCAGTTGACATCTTTTACATAGACTCTATCACCTACCTTAGCTTTATGCCTCTTTGTACTATGCCTTATATCATAATCCCTTGCATACCTCTCTTTTTGTTTGTCTAGGATGGCCGCAGTAAACTCGTATGTCTTTCTGGCGGTATTTATGACAAACGTTCTAAGACTCTTGACATCGTATACCGGCAACTGTTTTTGCGGGGCAAATGTGTCCCAAGGAAGCTTGGGGTCTTCCCCAAACACAAAAAAATAAGGGAAGTCACCTATCAACTTATGATATGCAAAATTAAGAGCCTGTTTCGCTTGTTTCAGTTTCAAATTCCATCCTTGGGGGTCAGAGGCAGCGGGTTGTCGTAATAGTGTAATGATGGAGGCATTTCTTTTCTCTACTAGCCTGTTAGCTTGTGGTCTATAGGCTTGGACCGCAACTTGGTCAGCCCTCGCCAGTTCACATAAGTCCGCAAAAACTTCATTCATAAATTCGCGCTTGTTATCAGTTACTACTTCCCTGGAGAATCCAAATAATAATGTGAATTGGTGTAAAGCAACGGCTACCGAGCCCACGCTTTTATCTTTCATCGAATACGTGGAGATGTATCTTGTGCATTCATCTGTAAGTACAAAAATGTACGAGTAGCCATCATACAATCGGGGCAGGGAGCCTATTAAATCATAATGGACTCTCTCCCACTTAAAACTGCACCTCAGCCATATCCTGGCAGGTGGAAGTGTACTATGTTGACTTTTGAAGCAGTTACACAAATGACATCCTTTAATATGCGTTGCAGCGTCCTTGTACATCCCTTCCCAATAGAACTGGGTACTCAGTAACCAATACGTTTTCTCTACCCCCATATGGCCTGCAGTGGAACTCATGTGACACAGGGAAAGGGTGAAACTGTGGAACTCCTCAGGAAGTACTGTCGCGTATCCCCCTTCTTCGTTTTTTCATTTATAACTTTTATAAAGTATTCCTTCCTCTATTATGAATGAATTGATCTGGCGTCGAATTCGAGAAGGGACCTCGCCTGCCATTTCCTGCAAGAGCTTCTTCACCTCCAACCATAATTTATCCCCGTCTTATGAGCTTCTCGCGATTACACCCACAAATACCCCCCCTCCCACTCACTCATACTCACTCCCTCACTCACCCGCTCATACTCACAACTCATGCTCTGTTTTCCTTTTTTTAACACATCCCCAAGTCACTCTTTCTTTACCTCGCGAGGGTTTCTTTCCCCATCACTCTAAAGGAGTGTGTGCGTGGAACCTCGGTCGGCCCCTGTAGTCGCATGACTGTTTGTGTCCACAGTTCTAGGACTTGCGGTCCCCATCAAATGTGTAATGGCTAGAGTTGGGACATC
Organism: Halocaridina rubra; assembly: GCA_037179515.1. Classification (NCBI taxonomy): domain Eukaryota; kingdom Metazoa; phylum Arthropoda; class Malacostraca; order Decapoda; family Atyidae; genus Halocaridina; species Halocaridina rubra. Next base: position 40,402 of record JAXCGZ010017449.1, on the reverse strand, counting down.
CCTAACCCCTCTGCTCAGAGCATTGGCTACTATGTTTCTTTTTCCAGGAATAAACTCAAACCCCGATATTGAACTGAATAAGTCTTAGCAACCATCGTGAAAGTCTAGGATAATTTAGCGGATTTGCATACACATATATCAAGGGTATATGATTGCTGCGATATATCACCGGATATCCGAGGAGGAAATACTAATGTTTCTCTAACACGAACACAATGGCGAATGCCTCTCGTCTGATTGTTGCATAGCGCCTCTCAGTGTCTTGTAAGTGCCATTGAAGTGAAACTAATAGGGTGGTCCCCTCTCTTGTCATCTATCTGCGATACTACTCCGCCAATTGCGATGTCTGAGGGGTCACACGTGACATAGAATTCTCGATCGAATTTAGGATAAGCGACTACTTGGGTAGACATTAAGACATTCTTTAAACTTATAAAAGCGGTTTCATGCTCAGACATCCAGGTGATCTTATACACATTTTGAAGTCTATCTAGGGGCTGGGAAATGTCCGCGTATCTATTAATAAATTTACAGCAGTACGAGCAAGGTCCGAGAAAAGATCTAACATCCTTGCAAGTGTTGGATCTATCAAAATTTTCAATGGCTTTTATTTTATCATGCAACATTGCCACACCAGCAGACGACAATTTGTGGCCGAGATACTCTACTTCCGCTTTAAAAAACTGACACTTAGATAATTTCACAAGAAGGTTATTCTGCCTCAGGGCTTCTAAGACCGAAATAAGGTTTTGAGCATGCTCTTTAAAGGTCTTTCCAATTATCACTAGGTCATCTTGGTATACTAGCATGGCGTTACCAATGAGGCCCAGGAGTACTGCTGTCATAAGTCTGCTGAAATGACTGGGGGCGTTTTTTAACCCAAAAGGTAAATGCTTGTACTCATATAGTTTACTATTCATGGAAAAAGTGGTCTAGGCTTTACTCCTCTCTTCTAAGACTACCTGGTGGTACCCCGCCCATAAGTCGAGAGTAGTAAAATACCTAGCGATGCGGACGTGACACAGTACATCTGCAATTACAGGGAGGGGGAATGCATTGCCTTCAGAAATCAAATTTAGTTTGCAAAAATCTACACAAAGCAGAAGGTTGCCATCTTTCTTTTTTTACTAGAACAATGAGACTATGCCAAGGGCTTGTAGATAATCTAATTATGCCCTTTTTCTCCAAATCAGCTACCATGCTCTCTAATTTCTTTTTGTATACTATGGGGGTTCGATAGGACTTTACAAATGTGGGGGCATGATTTCCTGTGTTAATATCAAATGGCATAAGGGTGTACTCCCCAAGGGGGTCCAAGTCTAAGTTTGCAATACATTTTGGGTCCTCAGTAACCCCAACGATGTTAGTACTGTAACATTGCCATACTTCATCGAATTCGGCAATTTCTGTTTCTAGGAATAGTTAACGGATCGGCGATATATTGACACACATGACCTTTAAGTTTTGCGATCCGTCGAGGATTATCAACAGTTTACTAGGAAAAACAATCAGAGTATTCCCCTATGAATTCTACGTATAAGAATTGTTATTCTGCCTCAGGGCTTCTAAGACCGAAATAAGGTTTTGAGCATGCTCTTCAAAGGTCTTTCCAATTATCACTAGGTCATCTTGGTATACTAGCATGGCGTTACCAATGAGACCCAGGAGTACTGCTGTCATAAGTCTGCTGAAATGACTGGGGGCGTTTTTTAACCCAAAAGGTAAATGCTTGTACTCATATAGTTTACTATTCATGGAAAAAGTGGTCTAGGCTTTACTCCTCTCTTCTAAGACTACCTGGTGGCACCCCGCCCATAAGTCGAGAGTAGTAAAATACCTAGCGATGCTGACGTGACACAGTACATCTTCAATTACAGGGAGAGGGAATTCATTGCCTTCGGAAATCAAATTTAGTTTGCAAAAATCCACACAAAGCAGAAGGTTGCCATCTTTCTTTTTTACTAGAACAATGGGACTATGCCAAGGGCTTGTAGATAATCTAATTATGCCCTTTTTCTCCAAAGCAGCTACCATGCTCTCTAATTCCTTTTTGTGTACTATGGGGGTTCGATAGGACTTTACAAATGTGGGGGCATGATTTCCTGTGTTAATATCAAATGGCATAAGGGTGTACTCCCCAAGGGGGACCAAGTCTAAGTTTGCAATACGTTTTGGGTCCTCAGTAACCCCAACGATGTTAGTACTGTAACATTGCCATACTTCATCGAATTCGGCAATTTCTGTGTTTCTAGGAATAGTTAACGGATCAGCGATATATTGACACACATGACCTTTAAGTTTTGCGATCCATCAAGGATTATCAACACTTTACTAGGAAAAAAATCAGAGTATTCCCCTATGAATTCTACGTATAAGAAGTGTCCGTCTCTCAGTGTCTTGTAAGTGCCATTGAAGTGAAACTAATAGGGTGATCCCCTCTCTTGTCATCTATCTGCAATACTACTCCGCCAATTGCGATGTCTGAGGGGTCACACGTGACATAGAATTCTCGATCGAATTTAGGATAAGCGACTACTTGGGTAGACATTAAGACATTCTTTAAACTTATAAAAGCGGTTTCATGCTCAGACATCCAGGTGATCTTATGCACATTTAGAAGTCTATCTAGGGGCTGGGAAATGTCCGCGTATCTATTAATAAATTTACAGCAGTACGAGCAAGGTCCGAGAAAAGATCTAACATCTTTGAAAGTGTTGGATCTCTCAAAATTTTCAATGGCTTTTATTTTATCATGCAACATTGCCACACCAGCGGACGACAATTTGTGGCCGAGATACTCTACTTCCGCTTTAAAAAACTGACACTTAGATAATTTCACAAGAAGGTTATTCTGCCTCAGGGCTTCTAAGATCGAAATAAGGTTTTGAGCATGCTCTTCAAAGGTCTTTCCAATTAGCACTAGGTCATCTTGGTATACTAGCATGGCGTTACCAATGAGGCCCAGGAGTACTGCTGTCATAAGTCTGCTGAAATGACTGGGGGCGTTTTTTAACCCAAAAGGTAAACGCTTGTACTCATATAGTTTACTATTCATGGAAAAAGTGGTCTAGGCTTTACTCCTCTCTTCTAAGACTACCTGGTGGTACCCCGCCCATAAGTCGAGAGTAGTAAAATACCTAGCGATGCTGACGTGACACAGTACATCTTCAATTACAGGGAGGGGGAATTCATTGCCTTCGGAAATCAAATTTAGTTTGCAAAAATCTACACAAAGCAGAAAGTTGCCATCTTTCTTTTTTACTAGAACAATGAGACTATGCCAAGGGCTTGTAGATAATCTAATTATGCCCTTTTTCTCCAAATCAGCTACCATGCTCTCTAATTTCTTTTTGTATACTATGGGGGTTCGATAGGACTTTACAAATGTGGGGGCATGATTTCCTGTGTTAATATCAAATGGCATAAGGGTGTACTCCCCAAGGGGGTCCAAGTCTAAGTTTGCAATATATTTTGGGTCCTCAGTAACCCCAACGATGTTAGTACTGTAACATTGCCATACTTCATCGAATTCGGCAGTTTCTGTTCCTAGGAATAGTTAACGGATCGGCGATATATTGACACACATGACCTTTAAGTTTTGCGATCCGTCGAGGATTATCAACAGTTTACTAGGAAAAAAAGTCAGAGTATTCCCCTATGAATTCTACGTATAAGAATTGTCCACCTCTCAGTGTCTTGTAAGTGCCATTGAAGTGAAACTAATAGGGTGGTCCCCTCTCTTGTCATCTATCTGCGATACTACTCCGCCAATTGCGATGTCTGAGAGGTCACACGTGACATAGAATTCTCGATCGAATTTAGGATAAGCGACTACTTGGGTAGACATTAAGACATTCTTTAAACTTATAAAAGCGGTTTCATGCTCAGACATCCAGGTGATCTTATGCACATTTAGAAGTCTATCTAGGGGCTGGGAAATGTCCGCGTATCTATTAATAAATTTACAGCAGTACGAGCAAGGTCCGAGAAAAGATCTAACATCCTTGCAAGTGTTGGATCTCTCAAAATTTTCAATGGCTTTTATTTTATCATGCAACATTGCCACACCAGCGGACGACAATTTGTGGCCGAGATACTCTACTTCCGCTTTAAAAAACTGACACTTAGATAATTTCACAAGAAGGTTATTCTGCCTCAGGGCTTCTAAGACCGAAATAAGGTTTTGAGCATGCTCTTTAAAGGTCTTTCCAATTATCACTAGGTCATCTTGGTATACTAGCATGGCGTTACCAATGATGCCCAGGAGTACTGCTGTCATAAGTCTGCTGAAATGACTGGGGGCGTTTTTTAACCCAAAAGGTAAATGCTTGTACTCATATAGTTTACTATTCATGGAAAAAGTGGTCTAGGCTTTACTCCTCTCTCCTAAGACTACCTGGTGGTACCCCGCCCATAAGTCGAGAGTAGTAAAATACCTAGCGATGCTGACGTGACACAGTACATCTTCAATTACAGGGAGGGGGAATTCATTGCCTTCGGATATCAAATTTAGTTTGCAAAAATCTACACAAAGCAGAAGGTTGCCATCTTTCTTTTTTACTAGAACAATGGGACTATGCCAAGGGCTTGTAGATAATCTAATTATGCCCTTTTTCTCCAAATCAGCTACCATGCTCTCTAATTTCTTTTTGTATACTATGGGAGTTCGATAGGACTTTACAAATGTGGGGGCATGATTTCCTGTGTTAATATCAAATGGCATAAGGGTGTACTCCCCAAGGGGGTCCAATTCTAAGTTTGCAATACGTTTTGGGTCCTCAGTAACCCCAATGATGTTAGTACTGTAACATTGCCATACTTCATCGAATTCGGCAATTTCTGTTTCTAGGAATAGTTAACGGATCGGCGATATATTGACACACATGACCTTTAAGTTTTGCGATCCGTCGAGGATTATCAACAGTTTACTAGGAAAAAAAGTCAGAGTATTCCCCTATGAATTCTACGTATAAGAATTGTCCGCCCGGGACTACCCACGTAGTAATAGCTTCCAAAACACATGCAGTACCGCTCTCAATTATTTCCTCTCGATACGTTACGATATAGTTATCTTTTTCTTCCTTCAAAAGGCATGCAGACACTGAAGCTCGAGCAGAACATGCAACTACTTCTTTCTTATTTACGGTCACAGTAATCTTCCCCCATTTATTAACAATATTTATTCCCATCTTTACCATGTCCTCGAATGCAATTATTACCTTCGCCCGTTCAATACATAACCTAGGCAATCCAAGGAAGGCACATCTAAATTTTGTGGGGTACCCTTCAAACGCAATCACTTGTTTCACTACCTCTTTAACTCTAACATAATTTGGGGGATTATCTCCCACAGTAGTTATTAGTAATGTTCTATCTAATTTAGTAATGGGTTTTGCAATTATGCTATGATCAATTAACGATACAGCAGAGCCTGTATCTAGCAAAGCAAAGTGGTGGAGTCCTCCGACCAAAATTTTCACCAAGTACTTGGCTGTATTGGGGATTGCCTTGGTGATATCCTCTATCTCCCTGACTGGGGGAGCAGTGATTTCTTGCCACTGGGTCCTCAGAATGGGAATTGGTTGCCGATTCCTTGGGATCCCTCCTAAGACTGCCGTCTGGGATATGGCATTTTTTTTGTTTTGCCTAAACAGGTAAACGTTGAGTTCCAATGTCTCAGAAGGGCAATCGGTCACCCTATGTCCACCCAGGCAGTTGAAACAGAGTTCACCCGGGCATCACGTTTTTGCGCAATTCTCCCTTCCGTGGCCCAGGCCGTGATAACTCCAGTATCTCTGCCTATCCCTTTCTCAAGCCCTCGGTCCTCGGTTGTTTGCCATCACCGCGACGGGGATCGTTGTCACATCTAGGAGCTTTCTTGTTCAATTTCTTCTTCCGAGAGACCATGCCTGGGGTGACTCTCAAACCAGTTTGATAGCTGCTTCACTATTTCAAGAATCGGCATGGTGGACTTCAGCAAGAAATGGCACCTAGGCAGGAGGGTGCTCTGCAGAGCACCCCGCATGATACTATGATGCATATACAGGTTATTTGCGATTGCATTCACCAACTTGGTTAGGGATTCAATTCTCTTTGCATACCAACTCAACTGCTCTCCACGTCTTCGAGCACAATTCTGTATTTTATTTTCTAGGGTTTTGTCGGACTGTCGCACTGTGAAATAATTCATAAACCATTCCTTAAAAGTCTCCCAACTCGTAATCTGCGACCACTCGTCTTCTCCCACCGTGTCGGATGCGATTCCGGTGCATCTTTGTACCACTTCATTAATGCGGTACTCGTCAATCCACTCGGCGCTTCTCATCCTCAGAGACAGATGTTTGAGGAACTCTGCCGCGGGGAATATGGGTGGGTGTTCAAGACCTTTTACATTCGCACTGTCAAAGTATAAAGGACAGTCTCGAGGACTCGGCGAATTTTTTCCTCTTCCAACATTCCCTCCAATGAGGCGTTCTGTATCTTGCATTTTTTTTCTCGTCGCACGAGTTTCCACTTGCTTATATTTTTTTTTTGTCTCTTTACGGTAATTTAGGCATGGTATCCCACTAGGCTGCCACCAGTATTGTATTAGATCTTCTAGATACTGACTAAGCTACAGCGTGCGAGGTGATAATGGATATTCAAGCATATACTTAACACTTAGTTTATTTAGTTATACACATATTTTATGCCTCAATGCCCCCTTCCCCTTAAAGTAAAATCTAAGTCCTTATCATGCCCTCAAGACTCTACTGCTCTCTCACTGCTCCTGACTCTTTTGTATCACCAAGATGGCAGGGCGTGGTATCCTTGGGCATGCCTCCACCAATAGGCTTCCAGAGAAAGGGAGCTCCAACCATATTACCTATAGTGTTAGGGGCGTGGCTAAAGGAATGCCAATTGGGTACAAGGAACTTTCTAACATAAGTGCCTATATGTGTATTTTCTACATATATATTTTCCCAAGTGCACATGTATGTATTGGTGGAGGCTGGTTTCAGTTCTTGTGAGAACAACACAGATAATGTGTGACATTTTTGACCTCCATCGATCAGGGATGCAGAGGTGTGAGAGGCCTATGGGTTGAACCATAGATCTTTTCATCTCTTTATAAACACACACTTTACCCAGGACACCACACTGAAAATGTCAAGTCACACCACTTGGGTCACACATGACAGTACATGAGTAATGTCATGTTACATCTCTTGGGTAAAATTACTTTACGACATCATGACTATGATGCAAAATATAGATCTAAAAGTGGTTCTCTTTTTGCAGTGGGTGGTAAGGGTACTGAACAACTGACTTTGCAATGAAATATTGGTCAAAAGGAGTCAGTGGTTCTGTGGACTAAGTACAGAGACTGGAAGACACATAGAGATTGCAGCTTGATTTGCAGTTGATGATAAAAAGAAAAATATATGGATAATCTTGTCATATAAGCAAGTAAGCCTGAACTAAATGCAAAGATAGAAGGACAAAGCCTTCAAGTTGAATTTCAGTTGATGGAAATTGCTAAAGTTACTTGGACTGGACATGTAGACAGAAAAACATATGGATTATCTTGTCCTAAATACTAGAGAGACTAAACTAAGTGACAAGATAGAATCCTAGAGCCTGCGAGTGGACTCTCAGTTGATGGAAAAAAAGGTTAAATATACTTAGACTGGACATGCATATAGAAAACAATTGGATATACTTGTCACAATGGCTAAAAAAGCTGAGTTAAGTGCAAGGATTGAAGGACAGAGCCTGCAAGTTGACTTGCAGTTGAAGGGAAAAAGATAATATAACTAGGATTGGACATACAGATAGAAACCAAATTGGAAATCTGCGCACAATAGCTAGGAGATCTGATAACTGCAGGGTGAAATGTAGTTTAAGGGAAAAAAATAAGGTGACTTGGAATGGACATTCAGATAACAAGCAATTAGATAATCTGCTCACAATAGCTAGGAGGCCATCAATCTGCAAGTTGGTTTGCAAATGAAAGGGAAGGAGATAAAATGAATTGGACTGATCAAGCAGATAGAAGGCAATTAGGTAATCTGCTAATCATATCTAGGCCTTAAATCTGCAGGTTAATTTGCAGTTGAAAAGAAAGAGATAAATGTTTTGGACTGATCATGCATATAGCAAGCAATTTGCTCACCATATCTAGGAGGCATGATATATGCAGGTTGATTTTCAGTTGAAGTGAACTAGAAAAAAAATGAAATGAACTGATTATGTAAATAGAAAACAAGTATATAATCCACTCACCATATTTTGGAGGTCTGAAAACTCCAGGTTGATTTACAGATGAAGGGAATGAGATAAAATGAATTGGACTGATCATGCAGATAGAAGACAATTGGGTAATCTGCTCATCATAGCTAGGAGTCCTTAAATCTGCAGATTAATTTGCAGATGAAAGGAAAGAGATAAAATTACGTGGACTGATTATAGAGACAGAAAAAAGCAATTAGGTAATCTGTTCCAGCATATCTAGGGTGCCAGTCATCTGCAGATTGATTTGCAAAAACGAGCTTAAATCTGGCATACACCGAAAGCAAAGAAATGAACAGTCTCATTGAATACACAAATGCACTACCACAACAGCCTCGAAGTAGGAAACACTTGATACAGCTGTCTAGATTATACTGCTACAAGGCAGAACAATAAAAGCACAACAAACTAAACACACTAAAGTCGCTTTCACACCAAAGTGGCACGTGGCATGCCACGTGGCACACCAGTTGAGAACAAACATCCGAAAATATATGAAACCTTTCACAGTGGTGTGACACGTCCCATGTGCCACGTGCGACTTACGATGCAAGTCGCACGAGGCACATGAGATGTGTTACGCCACTTTGAAAGGTTTCATATATTTCCGGATGTTCGTTTCAACTGGCGTGCCACGAGGTATGCTACGTGCAACGTGCCTCTTCGGTATGAAGGAAAGTGGGAAATCTTTTACAATGACATATTGAGTGACAATCAAGCTACTTTCAATGTGAATTTTTTTTTTCAATTTTGTCACAATTAGTCCCCATTCGAATAGGGGTGGAAACAGACAGGCTGAGACTATAAGGGTTATTGAGACTAGATGCCCTTCCTAACACCCCACGGTGGAATCCAACCCGAGTTTTTCAGGATCGTCACTGAATGGGATTGTGTAAAGACAGATTGGACCTATAAGGATGAACCTTTTTTCAGTTTGACACCAGGACGGGCAAAATAAAAGAAAAAAATAAATCTGCCCTCATCGGGCCCGGGTACGAAGAAAACATAAAGTAAAATGAAACAGAGATGGGGAGTATTTTACTTTATCAATTGCCATTGATAAATTAAAAGGTTGTCAGATGTGAAGGGATAATAAGAGATGTGTAATATTATCCTAGAATATTCGGTGTTGAAGTAGGCATAGAAATAGAACCATATCTGAAGGACAAACAAACAAATAAACATTTATTTCCATTTGTACAATGGTTATTCTTTTAAACAGCTAAGAGTACACTCATAAGTAGACATTTAATTGAACTAATAACTAAGAGGGTACGCCATTATTGTAATAACCAAAAAGTATCTGAATTCCAGATCAAAACTTAGCACGAGGGTCTGCCCCTCTCTTTTTTTATCTCTTACTTTATTTAATTTTCGTGCTTTTCCCTCCAATTCCCTTATATTCTTAATCTCCTCCCCTTTTTCCCCTCCTATCCTATCCCATCAAAAAAAAAAAATGGTAATTCGTACACTTACAGTAAACAGAAATATAGAAAATTAAGATTACCTTGAGTTAACAGATGTGTATAAAAATTATAATAACAATAATCATAATAAAAATGTTAACAATAATATAAATAATAAAGTAGTAATAATAACACTCGATACAGGATTGTTATTATTGGCATCATCACCATATTTGTATTCCTTACAATGATAATAATTAGTTCTTAATTTAGAGATCAAAGAAGGCGATATCTATTTACATACAGAATGGTTAGTGTTAAGGGAAATTGCATTAAATTATTAAGTTTGCTTAGTGTGTGAGCAGTAACTATTTGCTCAAAACAAAATTATTTAGTTTGCCTTTGAAAGCTGTGATGGAGGATGAATTTTTTTTAGAAGTTCTGGAATATTGTTCCAGAGTGTTGGCCCTTTAATAGTGATCATCTTTGAACCTGAATCTGTGTTTGGTCTCGGAATAAAGAGCTCATTATTCTGTCTTGTGTTGGTTCCCCTTATATCCCTGACTGTTTTGAAATTAAATAGCCAGTTAGGATAAAGATGATTCAAAATTGTGTATACAAAAACGTAAATAGCATAGGTGACCTTGTTTTCCGCCCTCAGGCACCCAAGTTTTTTGAGAGCTGGTGTAATGTAGTCATATTTTCTTATTCCTCTCAGGGCAACTTTAGTTGCAAAATTAATAAGCTTCTGTATTCTATTTATCTAAGTTTTCTTGGTAGCTCCCCATACAGTAGAGAAATAATTAATGTGACTTAGTGCTAGAGATTCAACAACCGTTATTCTAGTGGTAGTCTCAAAATTGTCTTTAATACATGATCAGTACATTAGTGTCCCTGTTAAATTTTTGCATATACTTTATTTATATGAGAATCAAACATTTAGTTATCAAAATGAATACCTGAATTTTTGACGGTTTTGCTAGGCATGATGATATTGCTGTAAAAATTAATTGTTGTGTTTTCTGAAATTTTTGCTATATGGTACCTTGACCCAATAAACATGAATTGGTTTACTTTCGTTAATTAACAGCCCAATTTCTTGAAAATAGGTTTTAATTTTTGACAGTGTTTTCTGCTCTTAAGGTTAGCTCTGGGAGAGTGTTAATATCACCACTAAGGAGTAGCTGAGTGTTTTCTGCATATTGTACAACTAGACAGGCGGAAATGAAACAAGATAGATCATATACGTAAATGGAGAAGAGGATAGGAACAAGGACTGATCCCTGTGGAACACCAAATGATACATTTTTTGAGTAGAGATAATGCTGTTAAGCCGGATAGACTTTCTACGATTAGATAGATGCTCTCTACACCAGGTCGAGTCAATAATTTGGTTAGTATATTTATAATTAAGAATTTCATGGTTTACACTGTCGAAGGCTTTTGATAAGTCTAATAATACAAGCAGATATATTTGTATCATATTTATATTATTGTAAATTTCATTAGTAACTTTGAGCAGTGCAGTATCCGTCGAGAGTTTCGGTCTAAAACCATGCTATTAGTCTGTTTGTCTCTAGACATGACATTTGTTGGGATGCAATTATTTTTTTCTAGTATTTTAGAGAAAATGAGTATCAGGGAAATTGGACGATAGTTTTTCACATCTTCTCTGTCCCCCATTTTATGCAGAAGTATTACATGCGATTTTATCCAAGAACTGTCCGGGACAGATCTGTTAAGTCCAAAAGACCCTTCAGCTGTAGTATCACAACAGGTGTCTGTGCCATGGGTCAGCCTACTACTAGTGAAATTACTCTCTTCTTCTTCTTGATTTTCCTTTAAGTTCCTTATTTCTGATTAAGGCTAGATGCCCTTCCTATCGCCTCGTGGTAGGATCGAATCCGTGTTTATCAACCTCGTTACTCCCGAATCGCGTGCTCTACCACTGACCTACCGCAGCCGTTTAAGCAATTTTTCAATTATGTTTTAAGGTTTATGGTTTTTTTTTCTGAAATTAAAGTTTTATGAATTGGAGAATTAAATTTCATAAAATTATATTTGAGGTAGTTTGCTAATATAGAAACAGTTCATAATGCAAATTATATTATGAAATTTTCATTTTCTTTGTGACATCTATCTATCTATCTATCTATCTATCTATCTATCTATCTATATATATATATATATATATATATATATATATATATATATATATATATATATATATATATATATATATATATATATGCATGTATTTACCTAATTGTATTTACCTAATTGTGTTTACGGGAAAGAGCCCAAAGCTCGTATCTTCCCGTCTCCTGATCGGTTCCATTTTATACTTAATGATACTTATCATACCTGTCCTTAAAACTATGGATTGAGATAGCATTAACTACCTCCTCGCTTAGCCAATTCCAATTATCAACTACTCTTACACTGAAAAAGTATTTCCTTACATCCTGCAAAGAAGTTTTCTTACGAAGCTTCAAACTATGACCTCTTGTTCTAGAGCCTGCCATATCAAAATATCGATCCCTATCCACTCTATCATAACCATGAAAGAATTTAAAGACTGTCACCATATCCCCCCTCAATCTTCTAGCTTCGAGTGATGGTTAGTCTAATTCCCTCAGCCTCTCATCATAACTGAGATTGTGTATTTCTGGCACCAGTTTCGTGGCAGGTCTTTGAACTTTTTCAAGCTTAGCTATGTGCTTTTTCAAGTGTGGATTCCAAAAGGGGGCTGCATATTCGATTTTTGGCCTCACATAGGTTACATCTCACACTATGAAACTGCTGGAAAGAGTGTTGGATAAAAGGCTGAGGGAGGAGACAGAAGTTTGTAGTGAGCAGTTTGGTTTTATGAAAGGTCGAGGAACAATGGATGCAGTATTCGCAATGAGGCAGACAATGGAAAAATATAGAGATAAGCAAAGAGGGCTGTACATGGCGTTTATTGACCTGGAAAAAGCTTATGATCGGGTCCCGAGAAGCGAGGTGTGGAGGAGTATGAGGTCGAAGGGAGTGAAGGAGAAGTATGTAAAGATAGTTCAGGACATATACAGGGAAGCCACAACAAGAGTAAGAAGTACAGTTGGCACTACAGAGCCTTTTCAGGTGAAAGTTGGACTCCATCAGGGATCAGCTCTTAGCCCCTATCTATTTAACCTTCTCATGGATGTGATGGTGGAGGAAGTGACAAAGGAGGCACCATGGAGCATGCTCTTTGCAGACGATATTGTTTTGGTCTCCGAGAGCCGTGAAGAATTGCAAGAGAGGTTGGAGCTATGGAGGGGTTTGCTGGAGGATTACGGACTGAAGGTGAGCAGACAGAAAACGGAGTACCTGGAGTGCAATGTGACACAAGGAGGCGACCTGTTCATGCAAGACCACAAGCTCCCAAAGGCGGACGCATTCAAATACCTCGGCTCCTACGTAACGAAGGATGGAGACCTAGAGAGAGAGATTGATCATAGGATCCAGGTAGCGTGGAACAGCTGGAAGAGAACATCAGGGGTGCTATGTGACAAGAAAATCAGTGCTAGAGTGAAAGGAAAAGTGTACAAGTCAGTTGTGAGACCAGCGTTGCTGTACGGTGCGGAGACGTGGCCGGTGAAAAAGGTTCAAGAAAGGAAGATAGATGTCGCAGAAATGAGAATGCTGAGGTGGATGTGTGGGATGACGAGGGAGGACAGGATACGAAATGACCAGATCAGAGGTACAGTGAAGGTGGTGGAGGCGTCGGCGAAAGCGCAGGAGAGGAGATTACAGTGGTTCGGTCATGTGAAGAGGAGAGAAGAAGACTACGTGGGTGCGAGAGTGATGGAGATGGACGTAGAGGGCAGACGTAGACGAGGAAGACCTAAACTACGGTGGAAGGACCGACTGAAGGAGGATCTCAGAGAGAGACAGCTGGAGGAGGAGCAAGTGATGGACCGGAACCAGTGGAGACGACTAGTGAAGAGATGCGACCCCATATGAAAATGGGAACGCAAATAGAGGAAGAAGAAGATAGGTTACATAAATATTTCTGAACATTTCCTTGTCCATGTGCCTGAAGGCTACCCTTACATTTGATAAGAATGCAAATGCTGCCCTTACTATGCCATTTATATGTATTTCTGGAGACAAATCTGCTAGTATGTTTACTCCTAGATCTCTCTCATTTTCTGTCTCTTGAAGTTGTACTCCAACCACCGAGTAGTCAAGCTTGGGCCTTCTTGCATTGTACCCATTCTCATTACCTTACATTTTGAAGTACTGAATTTCATTAGCCACTTTTCTGACCACTCATGCAGACTATTTAGATTCTCCTGAAGTTTTCTACCATTGTTCTCGTTTTTTACTTTCTTCACAATCTTTGCATCATCTGCAAACATATTCATGAATGAATTTACAGACTCTGGTAGGTCATTTACATATACAATGAACAAAAGTGGCCCTAAATTGAACCCTGTGGAACTCCACTACTAACTCTTCTCCATTAAGACACTGAGTGTCTTACTCTAACCCTCTGTTCCCTTCCTTCTAAGTAAGTTTTTATCCATTCCAAGACATTTCCACCTATTCTAGCCATTACTTGCAGCTTCCTAATAAGTCTCCCATGTGGAACAGTGTCAAACACTTTCTGGAAGTCTAGGAATATACAATCTGCCCAGCCCTCTCTTTCCTGTAAGATTCGGCTTACCTCATCATAAAATTCTGATAAGTTTGTTACTGTTGATCTACCTTCTCTGAAGCCATGTTGCCTCACTGACAAAAAGTTGAAGAATTCCAAGTGAAGAGAGATATGTTTCCTTAGTAGTTTCTCCATAACTTTGCAAACTATGCTGGTAAAGGAAACTGGTCTATAGTTCAGAGCCGTATCCCTCCTTCCCTTTTTAAAGATAGGTATCACATTTGCTTGTTTCCATCAACTTGGAATCTCCCCTGACTCCAGTGACTTTTTAGATATGATACTTAGTGCCACTGATATTGAGTTTGCGCATTTTTTAAGTACATGAGGGGATATTTCATCAGGACCTGTAGCTTTATGAACATCTAACTCCATCAGCACTTTGCATACCTCTGTGGCTGTAAGGTTGATGTTCTCTAATACCGGCCCTTGAGCTTCTATCACTGCAATCTGAGGGGGTGGGGTATTTTCTACTGTAAATACTGACTGAAACTCCATGTTCAATTCTTTGCAAATCTCTTCATCCGTCTCAGTGATGCTTCCATCCGCTCTCTTTAGCCTTAAAACCGGTTCTTTTACCTTTAATTTTCCTCTGATAAAGCTTTGGAAAGCTTGGGATTTTCTTTAGCCTTCCTGGTGGTATCCCTCTCATAGTCTCTCTCTGCCTCTCTTCTTTTACTTAGGTAGTCATTTCTTGCTCTTTTGTAGGTTTCCCAGGCATTTATGTTTTTTCTAGTCCTATACCTTTTCCAGCATTTGTCTCTCCACTCCTTAGCTCTTTTACACTCATTATCGAACCATTTCTCACTGGCATGAATAACACCTACTTTGATGAAAGGTATGCAGCAATCTACTATCTTCCCATATTTCTCATAAAAGATGTCATACATTTCTTGTACAGATTTGTTGTAAAATAAGGCTCTCCAGTCAATAACTGCAAAAAGCTCATTCATTTTGATGTAATCTCCTTTCGTATAGTTCCTCCTCATGTTCTCAGTGCCTCTACTCTCATGCAGAATATCTTCAATGATATAATCCATCAACAACACACAGTGGTCACTCTTTCCAATTGGTGGTTCATACGCAATTTTTTCAATATCCAACACATTATCTGTGAATACTAGATCAAGTAGTGATGGCTCATCCCCAACCCTGGCCCTCGTTGGTTCCATTACATGCTGGTGTAGGAAATTCCCTTGTACGCAATCTAGGAATCTTGCCACAAATGAGTCCTCACCACTGTGTGGGTCAAGATTTATCCAATCTATCTCTTTATGATTAAAATCTCCCATAATCAAAATCCTACATTTTCTCTCCCGTGCCATGTTAACAACTGAGTTTATGACTTCAATAGTACCTATATGACTTTCCTCATAAACTTCTAGCCTATTCTGGTTCCTTGGTGGGTTATATACAACAGTTATTATAATGCTCTCTGACCCAGTATTTATGTGAACAACAAGAAATTTCTTGAACTCACTTTCTATAGCCAAGTTTATTTCTTCAACTGGAATCCTTTCACTTATGAGCAGTGCCATCCCTCCACCAGTCCTCTCAGATCTTTCAACCCTTAATATTTTGAAGCCCTTAGGAAAAACTGTGACACTGTTTATGTCCTCACTCAACTTAGTCTCTGTAATTGCTACTATATCTGCTTTACTGTTGTGAATCCTATCTTTTAATTCTACTGACTTACCAGCTAATCCATCAGCATTTGTGTACAACAATCTTAATGAGGCCCCATCCCCTAATCTTCTGTCATTATCTTCTTTATCTCCCCTTTGTCTGGAAGAACTCTGAAATGAAATTTTTTCTTCTCTTCATTTCTTTCCTCATTTAACCTTCTTGCCTCTTGCAACAAGTTTTTGATCCTTCCCATCTCTTCCTGTGTTCTGTATCGTCTAATGAACACTTCTTTAAATTCTTGAAGGTCTTTTAGACTCTTTTTCTCAACAATATTTCCCTACATGTTTCCCCTCTCTCAAAGGTTACTTTTGTTGGTCTCAGCTTTCCTTCCCTCGAATATTTACCTAGTTGGTGAATGTTTGCAATATCCTGAGGACCACAAACTACTCCAAGCTCTCTTATCAGGTCTACAACCCTAGCTTTATTTTCTTCAAGTCTCCCCTGCCATGTTGGCTCCTGGGATTTGCTTATGGCTGAGATTACCACAGTCTTCTCTTTATCAAGTGCCTGTTCGATCAGTGTAGTTGCCCTTTCCATCACAACGTCTTTTATTTTTTCGATTACTGTCTCTTTATAGTCAACTGTTTGTATGTTTTCCAGTGCCACCACCTTTACAGCCTCTTTTACTGCCACATTCCCCTTTAGTGCATCAGCAAAGGAAGTTTTCATGGCATCATGTTCCATAATCAGCTCCTGGAACTCTTTTCTAAACTTTTCAATGTTTTCCTTAATATGGACATTCCAAGCTGCAATCTCGTCTCTCTCAGAAGAGAGCAGTGAACTAACATCTAATTCATGTAGGTTGTCATTCAACTGTTTGTTTTTACCTTCTTGTTTAGAAATTCTGGTTTCTAGTTCACTCTTTTACCGCTTCCAGCTTCTTTGTTCCTTTCTCTCCTGCCCTTGTGCTTTATTTGCTTCCTCCAAAAATCTTATTTCCTCCCTGAGTGTTTCATTCTCTTTCATTTCTCTATTCATATTCCAAATTTTATCATCAAGGCTTATAACCATTGCCTCTAAATCCTTGATTTTCTGTTTTAGTCTCCTAATAGCAACCCCTCCTCCCAACCCATGGGAGGGAGAGCTTTGGAACTTAGATGGCCTCATTTTTGTGTTCTCCCTCTCACAGAATATAGAAAGAAGAAGAAAAAGAAAAAAGAGAGAAAAACATTTATTTAAGCTTCACACAGCATATTTATATCTTCATATAAGTGCTATTTAGTGACCCAGTTTATCTCTTTTCTGGTAACACACATCTTAACTTAAAAATTTGACTATGGTAATTTGAGGATAAAAAGAAAAAGTAAAAAATGCAACAAAAACAGAAGTCAACCTGAAGGAAATTTGAATTTGTGTCTGAGGAGACACCCACTTTTTCTGTTATATATTCTTCTTAACTGATAAACTCACTTGCTAACCAAGATATTTTATCACAGTATCAGACTTTACATTTAACTCAATATATATACAAAATAAAAAAAATAGTAAAAGAGAAAGCTAAAAGAAAAGAAAAAAGAATTGAAGAAAATATGACAGCTGTGCTACATGGCAACTTAACTCAGTACTATTGACAGGTGTATTTTTGGTATTTATTTAATTATTCAGTTATTTCGTGTATCAAACTAGCTATCAAATTAATATAAATGGGAAGGATACTGCTTTTGTGTGTGTGTGTGTGTGTGTGTGTGTGTGTGTGATTGCCTAATTGTGATTACCTAATTGTGTTTAAGGGAAAGAGCCCAAGGCTCGAATCTTCCTAAATCCTGATAGGTTCCATTTTGTACTTATTGATACTTATCATACCTGTAGTTAAAACTATTGATTGAGATAGCATTAACTACCTCCTCGCTTAGCCAATTCCAATTATCAACTACTCTTACACTGAATAAGTATTTCCTTACATCCTGCAAAGAAGTTTTCTTACGAAGCTTCAAACGATGACCTCTAGTTCTAGAGCCTGCCATATGAAAATATCGATCGCTATCCACTCTATCATAACCATGAAGGAGTTTAAAGACTCTCACCATATCCCCCATCAAGCTTCTAGCTTCGAGTGTTGGTAAGTCTAATTCCCTCAGCCTCTCATCATAATTGAGATTACGTATTTCTGGGACCAGTTTCGTGGTAGATCTTTGAACTTTTTCAAGCTTAGCTATGTGCTTTTTCAAGTGTGGATTCCAAAAGGGGGCTGCATATTCGAGTTTTGACCTCACATAGGTTACATAAATATTTCTGAACATTTCCTTGTCCATGTGCCTGAACGCTACCCTTACATTTGATAAGAATGCATATGCTGCCCTTACTATGTCATTTATATGTATTTCTGGAGACAAATCTGCTAGTATGTTTACTCCTATATCTCTCTCATTTTCTGTCTCTTGAAGTTGTACTCCAACCACCGAGTAGTCAAGCTTGAGCCTTCTTGCACTTGTACCCATTCTCATTACCTTACATTTTGAAGTATTGAATTTCATTAGCCACTTTTCTGACCACTCGTGCAGACTATTTAGATCTTCCTGAAGTTCTCTACCATTGTTCTCGTTTCCTACTTTCTTCACAATCTTTGCATCATCTGCAAACATATTCATGAATGAATTTACAGACTCTGGTAGGTCATTTACATATGCAAGGAACAAAGTGGCCCTAAAACTGATCCCCGTGGAACTCCACTACTAACTCTTCTCCATTCATACACTGAGTGTCTTACTCTAACCCTCTGTTCCCTTCCTTCTAAGAAAGTTTTTATCCATTCCAAGACATTTCCACCTATTCTAGCCATTGTTTCCAGCTTCCTAATACGTCTCCCATGTGGAACAATGTCAAACGCTTTCTGGAAATCTAGAAATATGCAATCTGCCCAGCCCTCTCTTTCCTGTAAGATTCGGCTTACCTCATCATAAAATTTTAATAAGTTTGTTGCTGTTGATCTACCTTCTCTGAAGCCATGTTGCCTCACTGACAAAAGGTTGAAGGATTCCAAGTGTAGAGAGATATGTTTCCTTAGTAGTTTCTCCATTTCTTTGCAAACTATGCTGGTCAAGGAAACTGGTCTATAGTTCAGAGCTGTATCCCCCCTTCCTTTATTGAAGATAGGTATCACATTTGCTTGTTTCCATCAACTTGGAATCTCCCCTGACTCCAGTGACTTTTTAAATATGATACTTATTGCCACTGATATTGAGTTTGCGCATTTTTTAAGTACATGAGGGGATATGTCATCAGGACCTGTAGCTTTATGAACATCTAACTCCATCAGCTCTTTGCATAGCTCTGTGGCTGTAAGGTTGATGTTCTCTAATACCGGCCCATGAGCTTCTATCTCTGCAATCTGAGGGGGTGGGGTATATTCTTCTGTAAATACTGACTGAAACTCCTTGTTCAATTCTTTGCAGATCTTTTCATCCGTCTCAGTGATGCTTCCATCCTCTCTCTTAAGCCTGAAAATCTGTTCTTTTACCTTTAGTTTTCCTCTGATAAAGCTGTGGAAAAGCTTGGGATATTCTTTAGTCTTCCTGGTGATGTTCCTCTCATAGTCTCTCTCTGCCTCTCTTCTTTTACTTTAGTAGTCATTTCTTGCTCATTTGTAGGTTTGCCAGGCATTTATGTTTTTTCTCGTCCTATACCTTTTCCAGCATTTGTCTCTCCACTCCTTAGCTCTTTTACTCTCATTGACGAACCATTTCTCTCTGGCATGAATTACACCTACTTTGGTAAAAGGTATGCAGCAATCTACTATCTTTCCATATTTCTCACAAAAGATATCATACATTTCTTGTACAGATATGTTGTAAAATAAGGTTCTCCAGTCAATAACTGCAAAAAGCTCATTCATTTTGATGTAATCTCCTTTAGGATAGTTCCTCCACATGTTCTCAGTGCTTCTACTCTCAGGCAGAATATCTTCAATGATATAATCCATCAACAACACACAGTGGTCACTCTTTCCAATTGGTGGTTCATACTCAATTTTTTCAACAGCCAACACATTATCTGTGAATACTAGATCAAGTAGTGATGGCTCATCCCCACCCCTGGCCCTCATTGGTTCCATGTAGGAAATTCCCTTGTACGCAATCTAGGAATCTTGCCACAAATGAGTCCTCACCACTGTGTGGGTCAAGATTTATCCAATCTATCTCTTTATGATTAAAATCTCCCATAATCAAAATCCTACATTTTCTCTCCCGTGCCATGTTAACAACTGAGTTTATGACTTCAATAGTACCTATATGACTTTCCTCATAAACATCTAGCCTATTCTGGTTCCTTGGTGGGTTATATACAACAGTTATTATAATGCTCTCTGACCCAGTATTTATGCGAGCAACAAGAAATTTCTTGAACTCACTTTCTATAGCCAAGTTTATTTCTTCAAATGGAATCCTTTCACTTATGAGCAGTACTATCCCTCCACCAGTCCTCTCAGATCTTTCAACCCTAAATATTCTGAAGCCCTTAGGAAAAACTGTGACACTGTTTATGTCCTCACTCAACTTAGTCTCTGTAATTGCTACTATATCTGCCTTAATGTTGTGAATCCTATCTTTTAATTCTACTGCCTTACCAGCTAATCCATCAGCATTTGTATAACAATGTTACTGAGGCCCCATCCCCTGATCTTCTGTCATTATCTTCTTTATCTCCCCTTTGTCTGGAATAACTCTGAAATGATAATTTTTTTTGCTTCTTCATTTCTTTCCTCATTTAACCTTCTTGCCTCTTGCAACAAGTTTTTGATCTTTCCCATCTCTTCCTGTGTTCTGTATTGTCTAATGAGCACTTCTTTGAATTCTTGAAGGTCTTTTAGACTTTTTTTTCTCAACAATTTATCCCTACATGTTTCCCCTCTCTCAGAGGTTACTTTTGTTTGTCTCAGCTTTCCTTCCCTCGAATATTTACCTAGTTGGTGAATGTTTACAATACCCTGAGGACCACAAACTACTCCAAGCTCTCTTATCAGGTCTACAACCCTAGCTTTATTTTCTTCAAGTTTCCCCTGCCATGTTGGCTCCTGGGATTTGCTAATGCCTGAGATTACCACTGTCTTCTCATTATCAAGTGCCTGTTTAATCAGTGGATTTGCCCTTTCCATCACAACGTCTTTCATTTTTTCGATTACTGTCTCTTTACAGTCAACTGTTTGTATGTTTTCCAGTGCCACCACCTTTACAGCCTCTTTTACTGCCACATTCCCCTTTAGTGCATCAGCAAAGGAGGTTTTCATGGCATCATGTTCAATATTCAGTTCGTGGAACTCTTTTCTAAACTGTTCAATGTTTACCTTAATTTGGACATTCCAAGCTGCAATCTCGTCTCTCTCAGAAGAGAGCAGTGAACTAACATGTAATTCATTTAGGTTGTCACTCAGCTGTTTGTTTTTATCTTCTTGTTTAGAAATTCTGGTTTCTAGTTTACTCTTTTCCACTTCCAGCTTCTTTATTCTTTTTTCTAGTTCCTTTCTCTCCTGCCCTTGGCTTTATTTGCTTCCTCCAAAAGTCTTATTTCCTCTCTGAGTGTTTCATTCTCTTTGTGATTACCTAATTGTGATTATCTAATTGTGTTTACGGGAAAGAGCCCAAAGCTCGTATCTTCCCGTCTCCTGATCGGTTCCATTTTGTATTTAGTGATACTTATCATACCTGTTCTAAAACTATGGATTGAGATAGCATTAACTATCTCCTTGCTTAGCGAATTCCAATTATCAACTACTCTTACACTGAAAAAGTATTTCCTTACATCCTGAAAAGAAGTTTTCTTACGAAGCTTCAAACTATGACCTCTAGTTCTAGAGCCATCCATATCAAAATATCGATCCCTATCCACCCTATCATAACCTAGAAGGAGTTTAAAGACTGTCACCATATCCCCCCTCAAGCTTCTAGCTTCGTTCGAGTGATGGTAAGTCTAATACCCTCAGCCTCTCATCATAACTGAGATTATGTATTTGTGGCACCAGTTTCGTGGCATGTCCTTGAACATTTTCAAGCTTAGCTATGTGCTTTTTCAATTGCGGATTCCAAAAGAGGGCTGTATATTCGAGTTTTGGCCTCACACTGTATGTGTGATTACCTAATTGTGATTACCTAATTGTGTTTACGGGAAAGAGCCCAAAGCTCGTATCTTCCCGTCTCCTGATCGGTTCCATTTTATACTTAGTGATACTTATCATACCTGTCCTTAAAACTATGGATTGAGATAGCATTAACTACCTCCTTGCTTAGCGAATTCCAATTATCAACTACTCTTACACTGAAAAAGTATTTCCTTACATCCTGCAAAGAAGTTTTCCTACGAAGCTTCAAACTATGACCTCTAGTTCTAGAGCCAGCCATATCAAAATATCGATCCCTATCCACTTTATCATAACCATGAAGGAATTTAAAGACTGTCACCATATCCCCCCTCACTCTTCTAGATTCGAGTGATGGTAAGTCTAATTCCCTCAGCCTCTCATCATAACTGAGATTGCGTATTTCTGGCACCAGTTTCGTGGCATGTCTTTGAACTTTTTCAAGCTTAGCTATGTGCTTTTTCAAGTGCGGATTCCAAAAGGGGGCTGCATATTCGAGTTTTGGCCTCACATAGGTTACATAAATATTTCTGAACATTTCCTTGTCCATGTGCCTGAAGGCTACCCTGACATTTGATAAGAATGCATATGCTGCCCTTACTATGCCATTTATATGTACTTCTGGAGACAAATCTGCCAGTATGTTTACTCCTAGATCTCTCTCATTTTCTGTCTCTTGAAGTTGTACTCCAGCCACCGAGTAGTCAAGCTTGGGCCTTCTTGCACTTGTACCCATTCTCATTACCTTACATTTTGAAGTATTGAATTTCATTAGCCACTTTTCTGACCACTCATGCAGATTATTTAGATCCTCCTGAAGTTCTCTACCATTGTTCTCGTTTTTTACTTTCTTCACAATCTTTGCATCATCTGCAAACATATTCATGAATGAATTTACAGACTCTGGTAGGTCATTTACATATACAAGGAACAAAAGTGGCCCTAAAACTGAACCCTGTGGAACTCCACTACTAACTCTTCTCCATTCAGACACTGAGTGTCTTACTCTAACCCTCTGTTCCCTTCCTTCTAAGTAAGTTTTTATCCATTCCAAAACATTTCCACCTATTCTAGCCATTGATTGCAGCTTCCTAATAAGTCTCCCATGTGGAATAGTGTCAAACGCTTTCTGGAAGTCTAGGAATATGCAATCTGCCCAGCCCTCTCTTTCCTGTAAGATTTGGCTTACCTCATCATAAAATTCTAATAAGTTTGTTACTGTTGATCTACCTTCTCTGAAGCCATGTTGCCTCACTGACAAAAAGATGAAGGATTCCAAGTGAAGAGAGATATGTTTCCTTAGTAGTTTCTCCATAACTTTGCAAACTATGCTGGTCAAGGAAACTGGTCTATAGTTCAGAGCCGTATCCCTCCTTCCCTTTTTGAAGATAGGTATCACATTTGCTTGTTTCCAGCATCTTGGAATCTCCCCCGACTCCAGTGACTCCTTAAATATGATACTTAGTGCCACTGATATTGTGTTTGCGCATTTTTTAAGCACATGAGGGGATATGTCATCGGGACCTGTAGCTTTATGAACATCTAAATCCATCAGCGCTTTGCATACCTCTGTGGCTGTAAGGTTGATGTTCTCTAATACCGGCCCTTGAGCTTCTATCACTGCAATCTGAGGGGGTGGGGTATTTTCTACTGTAAATGCTGACTGAAACTCCTTGTTCAATTCTTTGCAGATCTCTTCATCCGTCTCAGTGATGCTTCCATCCGCTCTCTTTAGCCTTAAAACCGGTTCTTTTACCTTCAGTTTTCCTCTGATAAAGCTGTGGAAAAGCTTGGGATTTTCTTTAGCCTTCCTGGTGATGTCCCTCTCATAGTCTCTCTCTGCCTCTCTCCTTTTACTTAGGTAGTCATTTCTTGCTCTTTTGTAGGTTTGCCAGGCATTTATGCTTTTTCTCCTCCTATACCTTTTCCAGCATTTGTCTCTCCACTCCTTAGCTCTTTTACACCCATTATCGAACCATTTCTCTCTGACATGAATTACACCTACTTTGGTGACAGGTATGCAGCAATCTACTATCTTCCCATATTTCTCACAACAGATGTCATACATTTCTTGTACAGATTTGTTGTAAAATAAGGTTCTCCAGTCAATAACTGCAAAAAGCTCATTCATTTTGATGTTATCTCCTTTCGGATAGTTCCTCCTCATGTCCTCAGTGCCTCTACTCTCAGGAAGAATATCTTCAATGATATACTCCATCAACAACACACAGTGGTCACTCTTTCCAATTGGTGGTTCATACTCAATTTTTTCAATATCCAACACATTATCTGTGAACACTAGATCAAGTAGTGATGGCTCATCCCCACCCCTGGCCCTTGTTGGTTCCATTACATGTTGGTGTAGGAAATTCCCTTGTACGCAATCTAGGAATTTTGCCCCGAATGAGTCCTCACCACTGTGTGGGTCAAGATTTATCCAATCTATCTCTTTATGAATCAAGTCTCCCATAATCAAAATCCTACATTTTTTTTCCCGTGCCATGTTAACAACTGAGTTTATGACTTCAATAGTACCTATATGACTTTCCTCATAAACTTCAAGCCTATTTTGGTTCCTTGGTGGGTTATATACAACAGTTATTATAATGCTCTCTGACCCAGTATTTATGCGAGCAACAAGAAATTTCTTGAACTCACTTTCTATAGCCAAGTTTATTTCTTCGACTTGAATCCTTTCACTTATGTGCAGTGCTATCCCTCCACCAGTCCTCTCAGATCTTTCAACCCTTAGTATTCTGAAACCCTTAGGAAAAACTGTGACACTGTTTATGTCCTCACTCAACTTAGTCTCTGTAATTGCTACTGTATCTGCCTTACTGTTGTGAATCCTATCTTTTAATTCTACTGCCTTACCAGCTAATCCATCAGCATTTGTGTATAACAATCTTAATGAATCCCCATCCCCTGATCTTCTGTCATTATCTTCTTTATCTCCCCTTTGTCTGGAAGAACTCTGTAATGAAAATTTTTCTTCTCTTCTTCATTTCTTTCATCATTTAACCTTCTTGCCTCTTGCAACAAGTTTTTGATCTTTCCCATCTCTTCCTGTGTTCTGTATTGTCTAATGAACACTTCTTTGAATTCTTGAAGGTCTTTTAGACTTTTTTTTCTCAACAATATTTCCCTACATGTTTCCCCTCTCTCAAAGGTTACTTTTGTTGGTCTCGGCTTTCCTTCCCTCGAATATTTACCTAGTTGGTGTATGTTTACAATATCCTCAGGACCCCATACTACTCCAAGCTTTCTTATCAGGTCTACAACCCTAGCTTTATTTACTTCAAGTCTCCCCTGCCATGTTGGCTCCTGGGACTCGCTTATGCCTGAGATTACCACTGTCTTCTCCTTATCAAGTGCCTGTCTGATGAGTGGATTTGCCCTTTCCATCACAACGTCTTTCATTTTTTCGATTACTGTCTCTTTATAGTCAACTGTTTGTATGTTTTCCAGTGCCACCACCTTTACAGCCTCTTTTACTGCCACATTCCCCTTTAGTGCATCAGCAAAGGAAATTTTCATGGCATCATTTTCCATATTCAGCTCCTGGAACTCTTTTCTGAACTGTTCAATGTTTTCCTTAATCTGGACATTCCAAGCAGCAATCTCGTCTCTCTCAGAAGAGAGCAGTGAACTAGCATCTAATTCCTTTAGGTTGTCATTCAGCTGTTTGTTTTTATCTTCTTGTTTAGATAGTCTAGATTCTAGTTGACTCTTTTCCCCTTCCAGGTTTTTTATTCTTTTTTCTAATTCCTTTCTCTCCTGCCCTTGTGCTTTATTTGCTTCCTCCAAAGATAATATTTGCTCTCTGAGTGTTTCATTCTCTTTCATTTCTCCATCCATATTCTGAATTTTATCATCAAGGCTTATAACCATTTCCTCTATATTCTTGATTTTCTGTTTGAGTCTCCTGATGGCTACCCCTCCTACCGACCCATGGATGGGAGAGGTTTGGGACAGAGATGGCGTCATTTTTATGTTCTCCCTCTCACAGAATATAGAAAGAAGACGAGAAAGAGGAAAAAAAAAGAGAAAAAACTTTTAATTAAGCTTCACACCGAATTTTTATATCTCCATATAAGTGCTCTCTCTCTCTCTCTCTCTCTCTCTCTCTCTCTCTCTCTCTCTCTCTCTCTCTCTCTCTCTCTCTCTCTCTCTCTCTCAACAGTATCACTCAGCACCATCTCTCTTTCAATTTCTTCTTCTTCTTCTTCTTCTTCTTCTTCTTCTTCTTCTTCTTAATAAAAGAACTTACGTCATTGTTAACATATCAATTATGTGTTCTCATATAAAAAACCGTCTCTCTCTCTCTCTCTCTCTCTCTCTCTCTCTCTCTCTCTCTCTCTCTCTCTCTCTCTCTCTCTCTCTCTCTATTCTTAACCTTGACACATGTTAGTTTTCTAAAGACACACAAACACACACACGATAAATGTTAAATTCATGCATATTTTTTTTTTTAATGAAATTTATTAATGGATAAAAGGAGAATTCATACCAGGAGACGGGGAATTACAAGCATGGTGTTCTTTTTCATATGCAAAATGAGTTAAATCAATACAGTCACACACACACACTCAAAAGTGGCTAATGAAATTCAATACTTCAAAATGTAAGATAACGAGAATGGGTACAAGTGCAAGAAGGCCCAAGCTTGACTACTCGGTGGCTGGAGTACAACTTCAAGAGACAGAAAATGAGAGAGATCTAGGAGTAAACATACTGGCAGATTTGTCTCCAGAAGTACATATAAATGGCATAGTAAGGGCAGCATATGCATTCTTATCAAATGTAAGGGTAGCGTTCAGGCACATGGACAAGGAAATGTTCAGAAATATTTATGTAACCTATGTGAGGCCAAAACTCGAATATGCAGCCCCCTTTTGGAATCCACACTTGAAAAAGCACATAGCTAAGCTTGAAAAAGTTCAAAGACCTGCCACGAAACTGGTGCCAGAAATACGCAATCTCAGTTATGATGAGAGGCTGAGGGAATTAGACTTACCATCACTCGAAGCTAGAAGATTGAGGGGGATATGGTGACAGTCTTTAAACTCCTTCATGGTTATGATAGAGTGGATAGGGCTTGATATTTTGATATGGCTGGCTCTAGAACTAGAGGTCATAGTTTGAAGCTTGGTAAGAAAACTTCTTTGCAGGATGTAAGGAAATACTTTTTCAGTGTAAGAGTAGTTGATAATTGGAATTGACTAAGCGAGGAGGTAGTTAATGCTATCTCAATCCATAGTTTTAAGGACAGGTATGATAAGTATCACTAAGTATAAAATGGAACCGATCAGGAGACGGGAAGATACGAGCTTTGGGCTCTTTCCCGTAAACACAATTAGGTAAGTACAATTAGGTAAGTACACAAACAAGTATCAGTGTAATATTATGATCATTAAAAGATTGTGCAATTCGGTGTTGTTAGAGTATGAAACCAATTTCCTTGAATTTAGAGTATCTTTCATTGGTTTAAACACGTACTAACCTAACCCGACCCAACTTGGCCCAGCCCAACCCAACTCAACCCTAACCAATCTAACGTAACCTAACCTAACCCAACCCAAGCTAACCTAATTTTCATTCTACCTGCTTATGTAGGAATGCTACTCAAGCGGTAGTTTCTCGGTAGGAAGCTCACTCCAAGCGGCATCGATTGTTCAGTCAGCATTACCGGAGCCGGAGCGCCCCAAGGTCCTCTCTTATCCTGGGTAAGTTCAAGGAACACCCTAGAGACAAAGACTGTTGCCATCTGGAGAGAGTTCCCGAAGAAAGATGGATGAAATGAGTCAAGCGAGCATAATGTAAACATGTATACTCTTCTTCTTCTTCTTCTTCTTCTTCTTCTTCTTCTTCTTCTTCCTCTTCTTCTTCTTCTTTTTTTCCCTCCTATATTACTCTTTCTCCTCCAAATCTTCTTCTTCGTTGTTGTTGTTGTTGTTGTTGTTCCTTCTCTTCTTGTTCTTCCGTCTTCTTCGTCTTCTTCTTCATCCTATTTCTCGTCTTCTTCCTCTTCTTTTTATTTTTCCACCTCATTCTTCTTTTTCATTTTGTTTTCCCAGTGTTTGTATGGGACTGATATTTCTCACTTCCCTCTTAGGACGCTTGCTTTTCGTCCCGGTATATTTTCTGGCACCAGCCTTCTCCATTTTAGAAGAAAAAGACCACAATTTCCTTGAGTGCAAATGATTTGAGCTTGAGTATTTACCTAATTGTATTTACCTAATTGTGTTTACGGGAAAGAGCCCAAAGCTCGTATCTTCCCGTCTCCTGATCGGTTCCATTTTATACCCAGTGATACCCATCATACCTAATTGTACTTACCTAATTATGTTTACGGGAAAGAGCCCAAAGCTCTTATCTTCCCGTCTCCTGATCGGTTCCATTTTATACTTAGTGATACTTATCATACATGTCCTTAAAACTATGGATTGTGTGCTAGACTTTCCATGGTAGTGCTGTGATATTACTTAATAGAGGGAAAATCAAAGAGACACAAAATATTTCCTCAAACTTAGTAGAGGAAAAAACAAATAACAGATTTCCTTCATCTTATTATAGGAGAAGGCAAAGAATACAGCAGATTTTTCTCAATCTGAATAGTAGAAATTGCAAAATGGTACAACAGATTGTCTTCATCTTACTAAAGGAGAATGCAAAAATATAACAAATTTTCTCAGTCTTAATAGTGGAAAATGCAATAAAAAAAAATCACAATATATTTTCTAAATCTTAACAGAGTAAAAACATTAAAAAAAAAAAAAATTCAATCTTTGTAGTGGAAAATGTATAAAATAACAACAAAATATCTTAATCTTAACAGAGCAGAAACATTAATCACAATAGATGCTCTCAGTCTTAGTAAAGGAAAAGGAAAAAAAAAACACATCAGTCTTTTTCAGTCTTAGTAGAGGAAAAACATTAAACACAATAGATGTTCCCAGTCTTAGTAAAAGGAAAAGGCAAAAATCACATCAGTTTTTTCAGTTTTAGTAGAGGAAAATGCTAAAATCACAACAGAGTTTTCAGTCCTAATAGAGGAAAAAGTAAAAATCACAACAGACTTCTCCAGTCTTAGTAGAGAAAAATGCAAAAATGCACAACATATTCTCTCAACCCTTTGAGAGTAAATAGCCAAAAAATGCACAACAGATCTCTCCAAATTCTCTGACCCGGACCATCCCAGACGATCCCAGAATACAGCTCTGCATCGCTGCAAGGCTTGAACCTGACCTTCTGTTGACGGAGATTCCCTATGACCCTGACCTTCTCTCTCTCTCTCTCTCTCTCTCTCTCTCTCTCTCTCTCTCTCTCTCTCTCTCTCTCTAGTTGGGGGAATGGGAACGGTGGAGTGTTTGGGGAGGGGTGTGGACAGAAGCGGATGAGATGAAACTGGGACCTACAGACACTTCTAGTCTCTGGGAAAAGAATAAGCGGATGTGATTCAGATACGTTATCGGCAAAATATTAAGAGAGAGAGAGAGAGAGAGAGAGAGAGAGAGAGAGAGAGAGAGAGAGAGAGAGAGAGAGAGTGAGTACTTACCTAATTGTGTTTACGGGAAAGAGCCCAAAGCTCGTATCTTCCCGTCTCCTGATCGGTTCCATTTTATACTTAGTGATACTTATCATACCTGTCCTTAAAACTATGGATTGAGATAGCATTAACTACCTCCTCGCTTAGCCAATTCCAATTATAAACTACTCTTACACTGAAAAAGTATTTCCTTACATCCTGCAAAGAAGTTTTCTTACCAAGCTTCAAACTATGACCTCTAGTTCTAGAGCCAGCCATATCAAAATATCAAGCCCTATCCACTCTATCATAACCATGAAGGAGTTTAAAGACTGTCACCATATCCCCCTCAATCTTCTAGCTTCGAGTGATGGTAAGTCTAATTCCCTCAGCCTCTCATCATAACTGAGATTGCGTATTTCTGGCACCAGTCTCGTGACATGTCTTTGAACTTTTTCAAGCTTAGCTATGTGCTTTTTCAAGTGTCATAGTCATAGTCATAGATTTTATTGCCAAATATTTAGTATACATATAGGAATAAATATGTACATTATATTCAGAGGCACTAGCCTGCTGAGCAAGAGCTCCTTGGCAGGCAGTTTAATATACATTTCACATAAATTAAAGCATGACGGCAATAGCTAACAAAAGCTCCAATATAGCAATCTCATACTTATCTTGTAATAAAACAAAACAGTAGCCTGACCTGAACCTGGACATAATGATACACTAATACTGTATTAATTATTAATCAACAGCTGCTTGATTTTGCCTAGTAAATAAATGTTGTTTGAGTTTCTTTTTAAATAAAGTTGTGCCAGTTATTGTTTTTAAATCTTCTGGTAATGCATTCCAACATTTTGGGCCAAAACAGTGAATAGAAAATTTGTACAAGGTTGTTTTCGGCTGTGGACATATCAAATTTATATTGTTACCTCTATTTCCATGGTTGTGTTTAATAAATCTAAATAATTTTCTGTTATCATTAACATCACTATGTTTAAAATAAGACAGAAATATTGTATCAAGTAATTAAATTTAAGCAAGTTTAGCTCCTTGAATAAAGAGGAAGTTGAGTCATATTTTCCACTATATGTAATATTTCTGATCAGTCTTTTCTGAGTTACAAATACATCCCTTACAATTGACCGCCAAGTACAACCCCAGATGGACAAACAGTATATAATATGAGCGAGCGAGCTGGATGGGATAGGATATTTGGGGGAAGAACAGTGACGGCGTCGAGTGAACTCTCTTAGCCCTATACAGGGTGTCATCACTGAGGAGAGGGGGATATAGGATGGGAAGGATTGGGGGGATATGCACGAAATTTAAGGAAGAGGATGTTGTTGTTGTTGGATGTTCACCCTTGAGGGTGAGCGGACCTTC
Organism: Halocaridina rubra; assembly: GCA_037179515.1. Lineage (NCBI taxonomy): Eukaryota > Metazoa > Arthropoda > Malacostraca > Decapoda > Atyidae > Halocaridina > Halocaridina rubra. Next base: position 9,371 of record JAXCGZ010017449.1, on the reverse strand, counting down.
CACTTGTGGCCCGCAGGTGGGGTGAAATTTTTTTGGAGTGTACGTGGTATTCGCTATTGCGGGCGAATGGGCTTTCCTGTTGGTAAGGAGGTGGGGTGAAATCTTGTCATTGTTGGTGATCGGACTTTCCTAATTGGCCCGCAGGTGAGATTGTGCAAAACTGTAAAGATAACGGAGAGCATGAGTATTCAGTTGTGAATTATTAGTTTACATCAAACAATTTAAATGAATTCCTGTTTTGGGGGTGAGAGAGAGTTATTGCATGGCTATCTTGGTGGAGGGTATTGTCTGATAATATTTGATAGACTATTCATGTAGTTATTTGTTGCTAGTCTGATGATGGAGCTAGCAACATGAAGGGCATTTGGGTCTTTGCTAGATGTTGCCTGGGGGGGGGGGGGCACCAGTTATCCGTCGAATTTCTGTAGAGGATAACACAGGGAATAATATATGCTTTTTAAGACCTCATTTGTTAGGTTATGGCGAATTTTATACAAAATTCCACACGTCTTGGACTGTTTTGAGCAGACAGATTGAATATGATATTTCCAACTTAAATTTTCATCAATAATTACTCCCAAAAATTTCTTACAAGCAACTCTTTTAACTTCATATCCATTCATATTAACTTGACCAATATTGTGTACTACAGATTTATTTTGAAATAAGATATAGTCAGTTTTGGAAACATTTAGCATTAATTTATTAACAGAGACCCAGTTGTTATTTTTTTCTAGTTCACTATTTAAAACAGGAAGCAGGTGGTCAAGGTTATTATCATGCAAGAGAAGGTTGGTGTCATCTGCATAGAGAATATATTTGAATTTAATACTGGCATTGGAAATATCATTTATATAAACTAAAAATAACAATGGGCCCAATATTGATCCCTGTGGTACTCCCCTCTAAATAGTTTGCAACAAAGATGCTTTCCCATTACAATATACGGCTTGTTTTCTATTTTTCAAGTAGCTCTTAAATAACTGTAATGGTGTTCCCCTAATACCCACACAAGTTAGTTTTTCTATTTGTATATCATGGTCTAATGAGTCAAATGCTTTGGACAAGTCTAGGAAAACCCCTGCAACAAAGTTTTTATTTCCAAATTTTGATAAACATCACTTGTAAAGTTCATTATTGCTTTTTCAGAGGTCGTATTATTACGGAATCCGTATTGATTTTCGGATAATAGGTTGAACTTTTCAAGGAATTCTTTAAGTCTGTGAAAAATCGCTTTCTCAAACACTTTACTTAAAGACGGTAAGATAGATATAGGTCTATTCTTATTTTCATCATCTACAGTGCCTAACTTAAAAATAGGTATTACTTGAGCACTTTTTAGTTTGTCTGGAAAACATCCTTGCTGAAAACATAGATTGATTATGTTGGCAAGTGGGGTACCAATGTAATGGGCAGTGACTTGGAGTAGTTTTGATGGAATTTCATCATATCCCGATGCTGTATTTGGTTTTAAGGTTTTTATATATTTAGTGACGTCCTCCCTTGTTACAGGATACAAGTAAAGCGAAAAGTCTGGTGGATTATTAAGAAACTGTCGGTGTGAGTTTTGTTGCACATTTTGTTGTTCCTGTGTTGGTTGTGCTATAGTTAAGAAATGATTATTAAAGATATTAACAGTGTGGTCTTTATCATTTTTTAATTTGATTTCCTTTGAATGATTAATTTGTTTTTGTCCCATTAGGCTGTTTATCCTGAAAATATCTATTTTTTGCAGCTCGGAGTAGTGTTACTAATTTGTTCCTGTAAGCTTTATATCTGGTTCCAAAAGACAAAGGCCAGTTTGATGCAAGCCTTTCTAATTGGTGTTTTTCTTTGATACTATTTTTTAATCCTGCAGTTATGTGTGGGTACCTGTTGTTTTTATTATATACAGTCGATTTTCTTATTAGAGGAAAGCAGTCTAGAAATTTATCTCTAAATGTACAGTGAAATTTATTAAAAGCTTCATTTGCATTATATAGGTCAATGATATGTTGCCATTTTTCATATGATATATCTCTAGTAAATTTAGCCATGTTATCATCAGAGTAATGTCTTTTTCTACATGTGCATCAAATTTATGTTTTTCTTTTTTAAACTGGGAGTATATTGCGAAATTATCTGTTATGTCTGTGTACACTATGTAATTACTTATGTTGTCTTCAAGATTTGTGGTCCAGATATGATCGATTAGAGATAAACTATTTTCAGTTACTCTCGTAGGTTTAGTAGTTATTGGAAAGCAGCCACGTGAATACATTAAGTTTATAAAATCAGTTACTCTTTGATCATTTATTTTAAACAAATCTAAGTTCCAATCACCGAATAAATAAATAGTTTTGTACTTTTTTCTTGCTGCAAAATCAACTACTTTCAGTAAAGCTTCAAGGAATTCAGGCATGTTCCCCTTTGGTGGTCTATATACAGATGCAAAGAAGCAATTTTCCTTACCGTTATGTACCTGTACACTAACACATTCAATGAATCGTTCCATCATACTGCACTCCTTTATAACACTCGAGCTATACTTATTAGCTACATACATACATACACCACCACCTTTCCTGTCTCTGTTCTGAGTGAACATATTGTACCCTGTTATATTATACTATGATTCAATATCATTATCCAGCCTAGTCTCCAAAAAACCCATTACATCACATATTTATTATTTTCTGTTAAACATTGATCAACAAATATTTGAAGATTATTTGCAAGACTTCTAATGTTCATGCACAAAACCAAATATGCATTAGATTTATTTAAGTTTGAATACAGTTCATTTAAGTATATATAAATTGAAGGGTTGGTTGCATTTCTCATATTATTTAAAACAAATCTATTTCATTTTCAAGATCAAGTGGGTTAAATATCATCTTATCAAGCTCATTGATGCATAAATAATTGGGAAGTACTTTGTCGTTGTTTAGTAGCCTTATAAGTTCATCGTCACTAATGGAATAGTATGGAGGTATCTATTTACAGCCATGGTGAAGAAATAAATTATACTACTTTTACATTACTGACTTACAATGTACCATTTACTTCTACCATATTTTACCGGGTTCTTCCGGCCATTTATTGGTTTAGGGTGCGAGCGTTTTATAGCTCCCGTGGCAGGAGACACAGCAGGAGGGGGTGCGGGTGATGACATATCACTCTCCCGCTCCCCCCACTCCCGCGCCGCCAACCCCCGCACCGCCGATCCTGGTCAACTCCTCATCCACGCCACCCACAGCATTCACTTCACCAGCCACACTCTCGGAGTTGCATCATTCCTTCACGATGAGCTTCATATGTTTAAAGTAGGCAGATTTCCCTTCTGATCTAACCTTTTTTAGTTGTGGCATCTGTGCAGATTTCATTGCCTGTGATGCGGCACACAGGCCATCATTATGGTAGATCTTGGTGCCTTTCAACTTTTTGGCATTTCGAGTTTTGGCCTCACATAGGTTACATAAATATTTCTGAACATTTCCTTGTCCATGTGCCTGAACGCTACCCTTACATTTGATAAGAATGCATATGCTGCCCCTACTATGCCACATATATGTATTTCTGGAGACAAATCTGCCAGTATGTTTACTCCTAGATCTCTCTCATTTTCTGTCTCTTGAAGTTGTACTCCAGCCACCGAGTAGTCAAGCTTGGGCCTTCTTGCACTTGTACCCATTTTCATTACCTTACATTTTGAAGTATTGAATTTCATTAGCCACTTTTCTGATCACTCATGCAGACTATTTAGATCCTCCTGAAGTTCTCTACCATTGTTCTCGTTTTTTACTTTCTTCACAATCTTTGCATCATCTGCAAACATATTCATGAATGAATTTAAAGACTCTGGTAGGTCATTTACTTATACAAGGAACAAAAGTGGCCCTAAAACTGAACCCTGTGGAACTCCACTGCTAACTTTTCTCCATTCAGACACTGAGTGTCTTACTCTAACCCTCTGTTCCCTTCCTTCTAGGTAAGTTTTTATCCATTCCAAGACATTTCCACCTATTCTAGCCATTGCTTGCAGCTTCCTAATAAGTCTCCCATGTGGAACAGTGTCAAACGTTTTCTGGAAGTCTAGGAATATGCAATCTGCCCAGCCCTCTCTTTCCTGTAAGATTTGGCTTACCTCATCATAAAATTCTAATAAGTTTGTTACTGTTGATCTACCTTCTCTGAAACCATGTTGCCTCACTGACAAAAAGTTGATTGTGTGTGTGTGTGTGTGTGAGAGAGAGAGAAAGAGAAAGAGAGAGAGAGAGAGAGAGAGAGAGAGAGAGAGAGAGAGAGAGAGAGAGAGAGAGAGAGAGAGAGAGAGAGAGAGGGAGAGAGAGAGAAAGAGAGAGAGAATAAAAGATAATAATGAAAGGTAGAGATATGAGATGACAGAGAAAGAATAAAAGATAATAATGAGAGGTAGAATGGGGCGGGCACAACATCAAGAATAGCCTCACCGTATTCCCTGCGTGTCGTAAAAGGCGACTAAAAGTGGACAGGGCGGGGGGACTAGGAATCCCCCCCTTGTATCAACCTCCTGCGAGACGTCAAAGAAGAAGGGGAGTAGAGGGGAGAATGACTTCTCACCAACTCTAGTTTTGGGGTGTCTAAATGTGCGTGGTTGTAGTACGATAGAGAGCATAAGATGTGAGATTGAATATATATTTGGTAGGAGGAGGATGGATGTATTGGCATTGTGTGAGACGAAGATGAAAGGAAAAGGAGAAGTGGCATTTGGTGATGTGACGGGTAGGGTGTCTGGGGTTGAAAGGGGAAGAGCGAGAGAAGGTGTGGCATTATTGCTGAGTGAATGGATGGTAAATAAGGTAGTGGAATGGAAAGATGTGTCATCTAGGCTGATGTGGGTGAGAGGCTAGGATTGGTAGGGAATGTTGGGCTTTTGTTAGTGCCTATGGGCCAGGATGTGAGAGAAGTGAGGAAGATCGGGATGAATTCTGGAATGAGTTAACTAGGTGTGTGGATGGTCTGAGTAGAAGGAACTATGTAGTTGTGTTGGGTGACTTGAATGCCAGAGTGGGTGATGGAGAGGTAGAAGGTGTTGTAGGAAAGTATGGGGTACCAGGTGGGAATGAGAGTGGCAAGAGACTGTTAGATATGTGTGTGGAGCAAGAGTTGGTGAAAGGTAATACTTTATTTAAGAAGAAGTTAATAAATAAGTATACATGGATGAGAGTGGCAAATGGAAGAGTGAAAGAAAGAGCATTGATGGATTATGTGTTGGTAGCAAAGAGCATGGTTGGTAGAGTGAAAGATGTGCATGCATTCAGGGGTGTGGCTGCTGGGATGTCTGATCATTTTTTGGTTGAATAAAAGTGTTAGTAGCAAAAGAGTGGGGAAATAGTGTGGGGGGATGTAGAAGGGAAATGGTGAAGGTGGAAGAGTTGAAAAAGCCAGAGAAGAGACAGGAATATCAGGACAGGTTGAGAGTGGCATATGACAGGGTGAAAGAAAGAGAAGTTGGGGAGTTAGGGGAGGAATGGAGGTTGATGAAAGAATGTTTTGTGGGACATTCAAGTGATGTGTGTGGAAAGAGGTTTGTTGGAGGTGGCATGAGGAGGGGCAGCGAGTGGTGGAATGAAGGGGTGAAAATGAAGGTGGAAGAGAAAAAGAGGGCTTTTGAGGAATGGCTGCAGTGTAAAAGTAGGGAGAAGTATGAAAAGTATAGGGAGAAAAATGTGGAAACCAAGCGGAAGGTAGAGGAAGAGAAGAGGTTGGTAAATGTTAGGTGGGGACAGGATTTTAGTAGGTCATATGAGGAGAATAAAAAGTTTTGGAAAGAAGTGAAGAGAGTAAGGAAGGGTGGATCGAGGATGGAAGAGACAGTGAAAGATGTGACTGGACAGATGTTAAGAGGGAACGATGCAAGGAAAAGATGGGCAGAATATTTTGAGTGCTTGCTGAATGTTGAGGAAGATAGAGAGGCAGCTATAGTGGCAGTGGGAGGGGTTCAAGGGCCAGTAATGGGAGATGAAAATGAGAGAGAGATTACAAGAGAGGAGGTGAAAACAGCATTGTATGAAGTGAAAGCAGGTAAAGCACCTGGAATGGATGGGGTGAGAGCGGAGTTGTTGAAAGAAGGGGGTGTGACTGCATTGGAATGGTTAGTGAGAGTGTTTAATATATGCTTTATGTTGTCATTGGTGCCAGTGGAATGGGTGATTGCCTGTATAGTGCCCCTATACAAAGGTAAGGGAGATATGTATGAATGCAGTAATTTTAGGGGTATAAATTTGTTGAGTGTGGTAGGAAAAGTGTATGGTAGGATACTGGTTAATAGGATTAGGGATAAGACAGAATATGTGATCGCGGAAGTGCAGAGCGGTTTTAGGAGAGGTAGAGGTTGTATAGATCAGATTTTTATAGTTAGGCAGTTATGTGAGAAATATTTAGCTAAGGGTAAGGATGTGTATTTTGCAATTTTGGATCTGGAGAAAGCATATGATAGAGTTGATAGAGAGGCTATGTGGAATGTTTTGAGATTATATGGAATTAATGGTAAATTGTTGCATGCAGTGAAGAGTTTGCATGAGGGCAGTATAGCTTGTGTTAGGGTAGGGAATGAAGTGAGTGAGTGGTTTCTAGTGAGTGTGGGACTGAGACAGGGATGTGTGATGTCACCATGGTTGTTCAATTTGTATATTGATGGAGTTGTAAGAGAGGTGAATGAGCGAGTGCGTGGTTGAGGTTTGAGAATGGTAGATGGGGATGATAATGAGTGGGAGCTGAATCAGTTGCTGTTTGCAGATGATACTGTGGTGGTGGCAGATTCAGAGGAAAAGCTGTGTCAGTTAGTGTCAGAATTTGGAATGGTGTGTGAGAGAAGGAAGTTGCGAGTGAATGTGGGAAAGAGTAAGGTTATGAGGTGTACAAGGAAAGAGGATGGCGCTGGATTGAATGTTATGTTGAATGTAGAGACACTTGAGGAGGTTAATCAGTTTAAGTATTTAGGCTCGGTTATAGCTGCAAATGGTGGAGTGGAAGCAGATGTGTGTCACAGAGTGAATGAAGGATGTAAAGTGTTCGGTGCATTGAAAGGAGTGATGAAGAATAGAGGGTTGGAAATGAATGTTAAGAAAGTTTTGTATGAGAAAGTGGTTGTGCCAACTGTGATGTATGGATCAGAGTTATGGGGTATGAAAGTAAGTGAGAGACGGAAACTAAATGTGTTTGAGATGAAATGCCTGAGAAGTATGATTGGTGTATCTCGATTGGATAGGGTTAGGAATGAAGTGGTGAGAGCAAGAACGGGTGTGAGGAGAGAAATTGCAGCCAGAGTAGATATGAATGTTCTGAGATGGTTTGGCCATGTGGAAAGGATGGATGATGATAGGCTGCTGAAAAAGGTGATGAATGCAAGAGTTGATGGGAGAAATACTAGAGGGAGGCCTAGGTTTGGGTGGATGGATGGAGTAAGGAGAGCCCTGAATGATAGGAGGATGGATGTGAGGGAAGCAAGCAAGCGTGCTAGGAATAGGAATGAGTGGCGAGCGATTGTGACGCAGCTCTGATGGGCATCTGCTGTTACCACGGGGCTGCATCTTACAGAGGTAGCCCTGTGGTAGGGACAGAAGGAGGAGTTGGCAGTTGTGAAGCGACACAGGTTCTGGAAGAGCCGAAAGGATGGGCTGTGGCACTCCAGCAGTGCCATCTGAATGGTCGCTAGCTCCCTCGCCATTGCCCATAGAGCAAAGTAATCCCCCTATTTGTTTTCCTTTCTTGATGTCGGCAACCCCCCAATTAAAGGGGAAACAGCCCAGGTAGATAGATTGATGGATAGAATTTTGAGAGAGAGAGAAACATTATAGTTAGAGGTCAGAATAGGCGAAGAGCGAGAGAGAGAGAGAGAGAGAGAGAGAGAGAGAGAGAGAGAGAGAGAGAGAGAGAGAGAGAGAGAGAGAGAGAGAGAGAGAGAGAGAGATAAAACATAATAATGAGAGGGAGAGATATGAGATGACAGAGAAAGAATAAAAGATAATAATGAGAGGTAGAATTTTGAGAGAGAGAGAAACATTATAGTTAGAGGTCAGAATAGGAGGAGCGAGAGAGAGAGAGAGAGAGAGAGAGAGAGAGAGAGAGAGAGAGAGAGAGAGAGAGAGAGAGAGAGAGAGAGAGAGAGAGAGAGAGAGATCACCAGACAGAAACAGCATAGAGGTCAGCATAAGCAAAGAGAGAGAGAGAGAGAGAGAGAGAGAGAGAGAGAGGAGAGAGGAGAGAGAGAGAGAGAGAGAGAGAGAGAGAGAGAGAGAGAGAGAGAGAGAGAGAGAGAGGAGAGAGAGAGAGATCACCAGACAGAAACAGTATAGAGGTCAGCATAAGCGAAGAGAGAGAGATTATTTTATTTTATTTTATTAATTTATTGCGCCAAGGCGTCAGACATTACATGAGTTCATACAAATAATGCTTCAAATGGATACAAAACCAAGAATTGAACATAGTTTACAGGGAGGTGTACACATTGATAAAACATTGCTGAATACTAACACACAACTCACAGTATGGCAGCACAGAGTACATTATATGCAAAAGTAAAGCTCAGAGAAACGCAGAATGCACAAACAGAATTATACAGCAACATACAGAAAATATATGTATAATTCAATAAAATTAATGGCCACCAAAGTGAGGATAACGAGCAAGAATAACATCAAGGTTGTCATCATTAAGTAAAAATGAGCAGATCTGTATTAAGTTCTGACCTTGTGGTAAAACATCTCTCACTGTGGGGCACTGAAGACAATAGTGGTCAAGAGTGTTAGCATTAGGACGGTCGCATAATTTACAGGAGGTGTACTGTGGCATATCTAGAGTCTGGGAGACCTGCCATAAAGGCCGATACCCCATTCTGAGCCGAGCACTAACTACATTGTTTTTCCGCACCATTAACCCGCGTCTGCGATACTTGTAGCGACTGTGAAGAAAGTGATCATGGTGCTGTATGGACACACTGTTGGCCCTCTCCGTGTCCCTGCGCTGGACCGTCATGGCAAACCCAGCTGAGTAGATGATGTTACGTAGGCATTGGAGGGAGGGCTCAGCGTCCACAACATGCCCATCCAGCATACAGGCCGCCTTGGCAAGACGATCCGCTGTGTCGTTGCCAGTCAGCCCAATGTGGGATGGAGTCCATACAAACGACACAACAAGAGAAGCATCCCGAGCGGCCGCGAGGCGACATAGTATATCTCCCACAGCACGGCCACAGATAGGTCTTGGCGAGGATAGGGCTTGTAGGGCCCATTGGGAGTCACAAATTATTACCCCATTCACTCGTCGTCGAACAAGGAGAGTCACGGCATCCAAGATGGCATTCAGTTCACAGTAGGTGGAGCTCGACGAGGTGGGTAGTCTACGGCCAA
>JAXCGZ010017448.1:60000-62500 GCA_037179515.1 Halocaridina rubra | reverse complement strand
ATTGAATTTCATTAGCCACTTTTCTGACCACTCATGCAGATTATTTAGATCCTCCTGAAGTTCTCTACCATTGTTCTCGTTTTTTACTTTCTTCACAATCTTTGCATCATCTGCAAACATATTCATGAATGAATTTACAGACTCTGGTAGGTCATTTACATATACAAGGAACAAAAGTGGCCCTAAAACTGAACCCTGTGGAACTCCACTACTAACTCTTCTCCATTCAGACACTGAGTGTCTTACTCTAACCCTCTGTTCCCTTCCTTCTAAGTAAGTTTTTATCCATTCCAAAACATTTCCACCTATTCTAGCCATTGACTGCAGCTTCCTAATAAGTCTCCCATGTGGAACAGTGTCAAACGCTTTCTGGAAGTCTAGGAATATGCAATCTGCCCAGCCCTCTCTTTCCTGTAAGATTTGGCTTACCTCATCATAAAATTCTAATAAGTTTGTTACTGTTGATCTACCTTCTCTGAAGCCATGTTGAATCACTGACAAAAAGTTGAAGGATTCCAAGTGAAGAGAGATATGTTTCCTTAGTAGTTTCTCCATAACTTTGCAAACTATGCTGGTCAAGGAAACTGGTCTATAGTTCAGAGCCGTATCCCTCCTTCCCCTTTTGAAGATAGGTATCACATTTGCTTGTTTCCAGCATCTTGGAATCTCCCCCGACTCCAGTGACTCCTTAAATATGATACTTAGTGCCACTGATATTGTGTTTGCGCATTTTTTAAGCACATGAGGGGATATGTCATCAGGACCTGTAGCTTTATGAACATCTAAATCCATCAGCGCTTTGCATACCTCTGTGGCTGTAAGGTTGATGTTCTCTAGTACCGGCCCTTGAGCTTCTATCACTGCAATCTGAGGGGGTGGGGTATTTTCTACTGTAAATACTGACTGAAACTCCTTGTTCAATTCTTTGCAGATCTCTTCGTCCGTCTCAGTGATGCTTCCATCCGCTCTCTTTAGCCTTAAAACCTGTTCTTTTACCTTCAGTTTTCCTCTGATAAAGCTGTGGAAAAGCTTGGGATTTTCTTTAGCCTTCCTGGTGATGTCACTCTCATAATCTCTCTCTGCCTCTCTCCTTTTACTTAGGTAGTCATTTCTTGCTCTTTTGTAGGTTTGCCAGGCATTTATGTTTTTTCTCCTCCTATACCTTTTCCAGCATTTGTCTCTCCACTCCTTAGCTCTTTTACACCCATTATCGAACCATTTCTCTCTGGCATGAATTACACCTACTTTGGTGACAGGTATGCAGCAATCTACTATCTTCCCATATTTCTCACAAAAGATGTCATACATTTCTTGTACAGATTTGTTGTAAAATAAGGTTCTCCAGTCAATAACTGCAAAAAGCTCATTCATTTTGATGTAATCTCCTTTCGGATAGTTCCTCCTCATGTCCTCAGTGCCTCTACTCTCAGGAAGAATATCTTCAAGGATATACTCCATCAACAACACACAGTGGTCACTCTTTCCAATTGGTGGTTCATACTCAATATTTTCAATATCCAACACATTATCTGTGAACACTAGATCAAGTAGTGATGGCTCATCCCCACCCCTGGCTCTTGTTGGTTCCATTACATGTTGGTGTAGGAAATTCCCTTGTACGCAATCTAGGATACTTGCCCCGAATGAGTCCTCACCACTATGTGGGTCAAGATTTATCCAATCTATCTCTTTATGATTAAAGTCTCCCATAATCAAAATCCTACATTTTTTCTCCCGTGCCATGTTAACAACTGAGTTTATGACTTCAATAGTACCTATATGACTTTCCTCATAAATTTCAAGCCTATTTTGGTTCCTTGGTGGGTTGTATACAACAGTTATTATAATGCTCTCTGACCCAGTATTTATGCGAGCAACAAGAAATTCCCTGAACTCACTTTCTATAGCCAAGTTTATTTCTTCAACTTGAATCCTCTCACTTATGAGCAGTGCTATCCCTCCACCAGTCCTCTCAGATCTTTCAACCCTTAGTATTCTGAAGCCCTTAGGAAAAACTGTGACACTGTTTATGTCCTCACTCAACTTAGTCTCTGTAATTGCTACTATATCTGCCTTACTGTTGTGAATCCTATCTTTTAATTCTACTGCCTTACCAGCTAATCCATCAGCATTTGTGTATAACAATCTTAATGAGGCCCCATCCCCTGATCTTCTGTCATTATCTTCTTTATCTCCCCTTTGTCTGGAAGTATTCTGTAACGAAAATTTTTCTTCTCTTCTTCATTTCTCTCATCATTTAACCTTCTTGCCTCTTGCAACAAGTTTTTGATCTTTCCCATCTCTTCCTGTGTTCTGTATTGTCTAATGAACACTTCTTTGCATTCTTGAAGGTCTTTTAGACTTTTTTTTCTCAACAATATTTCCCTACATGTTTCCCCTCTCTCAAAGGTTACTTTTGTTGGTCTCGGCTTTCCTTCCCTCGAATATTTACCTAGTTGGTGTATGTTTACAATATCCTCAGGACCACATACTACTCCAA
>JAXCGZ010017448.1:45000-55000 GCA_037179515.1 Halocaridina rubra | reverse complement strand
CACCTATATGATTTAATGCCAAACTACAACTATATTATTATGGCAGAATAAACATCTATGTGATTATATGAAGGTATAGCCATGTGATTAAGTGATAGAATGTAGCAATGTGATAATGAGACAATGTATAGCTGTGTGATTATGTGATAAAGTATGACTATGTGATTATATGAAGGTATGGCCATGTGATTAAGTGATAGACTGTAGTAATGTGATAATAAGACAATGCATAGCTGTGTGATTATGTGATAAAGTATAGCTATGTGATTATGTAATAAAGTATAGCTATGTGATTGTGACAAAGCATGGCTATGTGATTATATAACTATGTATGACTACGTGAGTTAGTGTCAAAGCTTTGTGACAAAGAACAGCTATTTGATTATGAGATAATATTTATTAAAAATGGGTAAAATTTTAGCTAAAATTGTGACTTTTACAGATAAATATGAGTAAATGTTTATGTGAGAATGCATCTAATCAATAAGAAATATCAAGATATATTTGTTATATTAAGCTTACCGATATGTGATTATGTGAGGAAGAATATCAAAGAGTTTGAATGAATGACTGAATGAATGAGTTGATTAATAATAATAATAATAAGGATAATAATAATAATAATAATAATAATAATAATAATAATAATAATAATAATAATAATAATAATAATAATAATAATATTGATAAAAATAATAATAATAATAATAATAATAATAATAATAATAATAATAATAATAATAATAATAATAATAATAATAAAAAATAAATTACTTAATTAATTACTAAATAAATAAAGTTCATCACAATGTGAATAGTTTATGCAGAAATCTAATTAAATCCAAACAAATATATAGTTGTGGTAAAAGAAAAGGGATTCAATTACATTGAGCAGTTACTTCCTTATTGTGGGTTTTTATAGGATTTCAGTAAAAATAGTAAAAATAATAATAATAATAATAATAATAATAATAATAATAATAATAATAATAATAATAATAATAATAATAATAATAATAATAATAATAATAATAATAATAATAATAATAATAATAAAATAATAATAATAGTAATAATAATAATAATAATAATAATAATTATAATAATAATAATAATAATAATAATAATAATAATAATAATAATAATAATAATTATAATAAAATTAATATAAATAATAAAAATAATAAAAAATAATGATGATGATAATACAATATTCTTGCATAAAGAGACTTACGTTTGAGGTATTTTGTGTATATATATATATATATATATATATATATATATATATATATATATATATATATATATATATATATATATATATATATATTTTTTTTTTTTTTTTTTTAAGAGTGTGACACCGGGACAGGCAGAAACTGCCCTCATCGACAAAGGCCCGGGCACGAGAAAATACCGAGATGAAGGAAAAGAAAAAGTTAAGGGCAAGGCAGAGATGAGGTAATGTCACACAAAGGAAAACGACAGACAGAAAAAACAGTCAAAGTAAAGAGGACCCAGAGATATGGAGGACTAGGCTCTGAGATGACGATAGATCTGCTTTTTGAAGGATGAAAGGTCATAAGAACTAGGAAAGACAGAAGGAGGAAGAGAGTTCCAGAGTCTGGAGGTAGATGGGAAGAAGCAGTCGCTGCACCGACCAATCCGCGAGCTACAAATCTCGACACAGTACCTGTGAGATGAGGCCGCTTGGCGAGTGTTACACGGCCTCGGCAGTGGAGGAGGGATGCAACTCGCCAACTCATCAGAGCAGCGATGGAAGTAGTAGCGATAGAAAAGCGAAAGGGAAGATACTTTACGGCGAAGAGAGAGAGAATCCAAGTTAGAAGTAAGAGAAGGATCATTAATAAGTCTGACTGCCTTAGATTGAACCCTATCAAGAAGATAAGTAAAGGAAGAAGCACCCCAGATGTGTGAGCAGTATTCTAAGCAGGGGCGGATAAGACCTTTGTAAATTTTAAGTAACTGCAATGAGGAAAAGTAATAACGAAAACGAAACAAAACCCCCAATTTTTTGGATGAAGATTTAGAAATTTGGATTATGTGATTCCTCCAAGACAAGTTAGAGGCTATGTGGATTCCTAATATATTGATAGAGTTAAGAGGGTAAATTTCATTAGTTTCAAAGACAATAGGGTTATCTGGAGGAGAAGAAGATAAAGAGATAGCCAGAAACTATGTCTTGGAGGCATTGAATTTAACTAAATTTTGAGTGCCCCATTCAGATACTCTCTGCAAATCGGAGTTAAGAGTAGAAGAAAGAGTGATACGAGATTGATTACGAGTAACAGATGAAGGTTGTGAAGAAAAGGCAGAGGAAAAGTGAAGGGTAGAGTCATCGGCAAAGGCATGAAGAAGAGAGGAAGATGGGGACTGTAGAAGATCATTGATGAAGAGAAGGAAGAGAGTAGGTGAAAGAACAGAGCCCTGTGGAACACCACTGGACACAGAGAAAGGGCTAGATGTCGCGCCATCAACAACTACAGATATAGAACGGTCAGTAAGAAAACTGGAAATCAGAGAACAGAAAGAAGGGGTAAAGCCGTAGGCAGGGAGTTTGGCCAACAGAGCCTTGTGCCAGACTCTGTCAAAAGCCTTAGAGATATCAAGGGCGACGACAAAGGATTCCCCGTAGTTCCTCAGAGAAGATGACCATACATGAGTAAAATAGGACAGGAGATCACCAGTGGATCTTGCCTTGCGGAAGCCGTACTGGTGATCGGAGATAAGTGAGTTAGATTCAAGGCGTTTCAAGAAGTGAGCATTGAGCAAAGTTTCAAAAACTTTAGCAATAGAGGAGGTTAGAGCAATAGGTCGGTAGTTAGAAGGAATAGAGCGGTCACCCTTCTTAGGAACAGGTTGAACTAGAGCATGCTTCCAAGATGAAGGATAGATACTGGTTGACAGAATGAGGCGAAAAAGGAGGCAAAGCACGGGAGCCAGTTCATCTGCAAATTCCTTAAGGAACCTTGCAGGGATACCATCGGGACCAGATGCCTTGTTTGTCTTTAGAGAGCGAAGAACCTTATGAACTTTGCGTGAAGAAAGGATAAGGGAGGGCATAGGGTTAGAGAGGGGAAAAGACTGAGGAACAGGTGTGTTGGAATCGTTGATAGAAGAGTTGGCAGAAAAATGAGAGCCAAAGAGAGTGGCTTTGTCATTGGGAGAGCAAGCTATAGAACCATCAGAACGAATGAGAGGGGGAAAGCTTGAGTTACAGAAGTTTTTGGAGAGGTTTTTGGCTAAGGACCAGAAGCATTTGTCAGTGGGAGAGGAGTTAAGGTCATCAACTTTCCTTCTTATAAAGGAAGCCTTAGACCTTCGAATCTGAGCTGTACAGCGATTCCTAGCTATAATAAAAGCAGAGCGAGTTAAATCGGAAGGAGAGGCTTGGTAAGATCGGTAAGCCTGATTCCTAGCCTGGATAGCCATGGAGCAGGCACGGTCAAACCAAGGTTTAGGGGGAGAGAAAGTTTTTGTAGAAGAGGGGATGTACGCCTCCATTCCCGCGGTCATGATCTCGGCAACTTTTACAGCTACCCGATCAGGGTTGCGGGACCGAAAGCAGTAGTCATCCCATGGAAAGTCAAAGAGAAAGTTACGCAAATTTTCATATTGAGTTCGCTCGAAGTGCCAAAGGCGGCGTTGAGTAGGAGGGATTGGTGGAGGGAGAGCGAAAATGGAAGAGACAGAGATCATGGAGTGGTCAGATTTACCAAGAGGGGAAAGCACGGAATAAGAGTAGTTTGAAGGGTTAGAAGTAAAAAAAAGGTCAAGAATGTTAGCAGCATGTTCGTGACGATCAGGAACACGAGTAGGATGTTTAATAATTTGCTCCAGATCATGAGTAATAGAGAAAGCAAGAGCCTCGCTTCCTCCCACATCAGTGTGAGAAGAATGAAGCCACTCGCTGTGGTGTACATTGAAGTCTCCAATGTAGAGAACTTCGGCATGTGGGTGAGAAGATAGCAAGGACTCATGGCACGAGGAGAGATATTCAAAGAAAGATACAAACTCGGTGGAGTTTGGAGAACAGTAGCTGAAGCAAAGGATGATAGTGGTAGTGGAGAGATAGACTTTTAGCCAGAGAACATCAAAGTCAGGAGATTCAAGGTCCATGAGCCTCACAGTAGGAGTGTTAATGTTGCAGTAAGCACAGACCCCACCTTTGGAACGAAAACGAGTATACAGATTATAGTGGGAGATTTGGAAAGGGTCAGTGGAAGCATGTATAGACAACTGGGTTTTAGATAGTAGGAGGAGGTTAGGGAGGAAAGAGCCCAAGTGCTGTTCCACAGACGAAAGATTAGAGTACAGCCCACGAATGTTTGAATAGTGAAGAGTGAAAAAAGCAGATCTATTAGGAGGTGCAAGGTTAAGAGCAGAACCATTACTACCACCAGGCGTGTCTGCCCTCAAGCCAATGGTGGAGTCAACACGAACCCCGGAGATTCTTCGCACCCCACTATGCCGGGTACTGGGGGCCATTAGTTGTGAACCTTCCATAAATAATGACAAAATGTGAGGAAAAGGAAAGTAAAAGAGACAGATGTGCAGAATGTTGTGACTTGTCAAATGTAATGGAATAGCAAGAGATGTGTAATGAATATGCCAGAATATTCAGTGTAGATGTAGGCATGAGGAAAGAACCGTCCTGAAGGAAGATTCAACCTGGAACTGTCTGGACCAGTCATAGTTGCATCCTAATACCTTCAGTCGTAGTCTTTCAACGGGCGGCTGGTGCCATGGCCAACCTACTATATATATATATATATATATATATATATATATATATATATATATATATATATATATATATATATATATATATATAGATAAATGGATAGAGAGATTGAAATATAGATAGATAGACAGATAGATAGAAATATATATAGATAGAAAGATAAATAGATAGCAAGGAAGACTGGAAATATAGCGCTGTTTTCTATGCGCTGTTTCACTGATGGACTTCCTTGCCATTTACTGTGCTACTTATATATATACATACATACATATATATATATATATATATATATATATATATATATATATATATAAATATATATATATATATATATATATATATATATATATATATATATATATATATATATATATATATATATATATATATATATATATATATATATATATATATATATATATATATATATATATATATATATATATATATATATATATATATATATATATATATATATATATATATATATATATATATATATATATATATATATATATATATATATATATATATATATATATATATATATATATATATATATATATATATATATATATATATATATATATATATATATATATATATATACAAAATAAAGGAATAACACAGTCTAACCATATACATCTACACTCTAGATAAAACATTTCCAAGTTAAATTTTAAATATTCGAAATAAAAACCTCTAAACAAAAATGCATATTTCTCATTTACTAAAATTACTTTGAGTTTGCTTTGAATCTGCCAAGCCTCTTATAAGGGGGAATATAGTTTTTGTGTATATAGATAGATCATACTTTGATTGCCACAACTAAAGAAAACGAGGTTGCTGTTAATACGGAATATATGTTATGTATAATTATGAAATATATATAGATATATACGAAAACAAGAGAGCTCCCGGTACTTACGTTCGCTATATTGACTATTAAGTTATAAATTTGCTCGATCTCTGACAGAAGGTTATTTGTGTGTGTGTGTGTGTGTGTGTGTGTGTGTGTGTGTGTGTGTGTGTGTGTGTGTGTGTGTGTGTGTGTGCGTGTGAGTGTGTGTGTGTGTGTGTGTATGTGTGTGTGTGTGTGTCTGTCTGTGTGTGTGTGTGTGTTTGTGTGTGTATGCTTAACTGTATTACACATTTTCGCAGCTATGGGTAATGGGAGAAAAGTGCAAAACTTTATTTTTTTGAAAGAAAGAAATATATTAAAGCTACAATAAAACTAACTGTTTATCCAATTACAATTTCACCTAACTTAACTTAACCTAACCTCGGGAATGTGAATGCCATACTGCAATAATTCTCTTCTTGTAACAGAGTGCCACAGTAGTGTAATGTTAAAATACTCCAATCGGGAGGTGACAGGTACGCGATCGACCCCACAGCGAGGCGTTGGGCAGGGCATCCACCCTTAATTCCCCAGCTCCAATCTTTCTGTGTCCAACCCGTAATGGGGACTCATAGTGGTACATAGACCAAAGAAATTTTTTTTGAAACAATATTAAAAGGCCTAAGTGATAAAACCTGTCAAAGATGCGGGCTATATTTTTTTAATTACTCTATAGTCTGAAGTCCAATAATGCAAGGAATATCAAGGTTCATAAAAATATAAACAAATCTGGGCTAATAATTTACCTCTTACAAGGGGGTTTAGACTGTCAAACGGTTCGTCAAACGCGGTTCGACAGACAAGTGTTTGAAGTGATGTTCGAACGTGTGAACGGGGTATTTGGTTGTCGAACACGTTCGACAAACGTGTTCGAAAACCAAATGCCCGTTCACACGTTCGAATATCTCTTCAAAAACTTGTCTGTCGAACCGTGTTCGACGAACCGTTTGACCGTGTAAACCACCCTTAAGACTGAGAGCATTTGGATATTAATTACATGACCTACCGTAACCCGTCCAATGTGTCTATTATACATATGAATATAAATTTTCATAAATTAACTATGATTTTTATATATTATGAAAACATACCCGCCAAAGAGAAGGGCTTTCATGGTTAGATAAGTAAGTTTGGATGAAATTATATTGGTATCTTAAAAAAATAAGAATTTCACAATGATTTTGAAAAATGACTACTATATACGCTAAGTTCCACTGAGCTTAGGTTAATTAATTTTGTCAAAGTCACTTCCTCAACCTTAAAAATTAATTCACAATCATTTGCAAAGATTAAGTTACTACATCCATAAATGAGATTAGGTTAACTAAGAAAGATTCACAATAGTTTCGATAAACGATGTGACTGGATCCGTTAAGAGGTTCTCTTAAGGTTAGGTTAATTAAGTTTGGTTATATTAGCATGGCATCCAGCAGAATTCATTATTCAGAAAGGTTTGATTTGAAATAAAGATTTTCTCTCAAGTATCGGTTAGCTTGGTATGGCTATAACCCGATTTCTTAAACAGTGTAAACCTAGGATACCATATTGTTAGTTAGCTAGACACACACAAATAGATTTCATAAACGCATCTGACGCGGTTCTGTGTATGGCTAGGATCCCGCAAGGGATCCTAGCCGTACACAGAACCGCGTCAGATGCGTTTATGAAATCCATTTGTGTGTGTCTAGCTAACTAACAATATGGTATCCTAGGTTTACACTGTTTAAGAAATCGGGCCCAAGTGTCCTCGCCAAATATCTGCCAATTCTTTTATCATTGCTTAACAATTCCGGTAAATACTTATTTTCACATCCAAAAGAGTAAAATATAAATGACATAAACCTCAAAATATCCAAAGCAACTAAAAATAATTTCAATTCTCGACTTAATTCTTAAGTGGGGGGAGGGGCAAACTAACCTATTTAACATAAAATAATGAAAAAAAATATTTAAATCATCTATTTAAAAAAAAACAACTATAATTTCAATTGTCAACTCAATTCTTTACTGGGATTGGCCTAACCTGACTAAACTTAACCAAATAAAACCTGTTATTATATCGAAATTCATGAGATTTTATCTTGGCTGCGGTTGTGAAACAAAACTTTTTCCAGCAATGCAGTATTCATCACGGTTTTGAAAAAAAGAACTATTTTAGTAAATATACGTTTTCCTAAGGTTAGGTTAATATGCATTGGCTATAGATGCCTTCTAGCCTGAGAGAATATCATATATATATATATATATATATATATTATATATATATATATATATATATATATATATATATATATATGTGTGTGTGTGTGTGTGTGTGTGTGTGTGTGTGTGTGTGTGTGTGTGTGTGTGTGTGTGTGTGTGTGTGTTACCAAGAGTAACTATCCTCAGTCCTCTGACATCCTGGTTATGCAACTTTGTGCCATAATAACCTACCAAATTAGAATTCCTTTCGCATACCAAAAGACGATCCATAAAAACTTGTTTCAAGTTGGTGTAGCAACAGAGAACGAGGAAATGTAAAATAAATGTAAGATTATCCCGTCTGAGTGTGATTCCTATCTATTAATGTATAGTTTATCTCTCATTGGTTAGGTTAGGTTGGCTTGGGTTAGATTAGGTTAAGTTTGGTGATGTTAGATTGTTCTAGCTTAGGTTAAGAATTACACTCCAAAGGCACCGATATATGTCTATTCAAATCGTTTAAAACTTTAAATTTCCCAGCTGTGGGAATAATTCGAGAGTTTCCTTTTTTAAAAGTTACATAAATATCTAAATAAATCTATATATCTTACAATCAAATAGTAATATATATATATATATATATATATATATATATATATATATATATATATATATATATATATATATATATATATATATATATATAGACATACTACGCAAAACGAGGAAATACCTGAGCAAGAACACAACGGTATAGTGTAATATCACCCAGAGAATGGGGATCCATCAATATTGTTGTTGGCCGTTCTGAGTCGCAGTTAATAGCCATTCGAGTGGGGGTGGCCAAGCACATGTTGCAACAGGGAAATTAAGGCTGGAATCATCACTATGTAAAAGGAAAGTGGGGGGGGGGTAAAGAAGTGGGAACGGTATGTAAAGGGATAGAAAATGGCAACACAGAAGATATTTCCAAAGCTTGATTTATCCCATTCCATGATATCTGTCTATTTGGACTGCCTAAAGGAAGAAGAAGAAGAAAAAAAAACATGCTTTTGAGTCATTTATGAGTTCATAATACTTATAAACCATTTATTACACAGGCAGTTATCTAATTCTAGCACTTCACATTCTAAAACAAAATACACAAGATATTTTTATAGGTAGAATTATTTTCTGGTACATTTTGAATGCAGTACCAAATCTAGCCCTTACAGGGCTAATTTCTCTCTCTCTCTCTCTCTCTCTCTCTCTCTCTCTCTCTCTCTCTCTCTCTCTCCTCTCTCTCTCTCTCTCTCTCTCTCTCTCTCTCTCTCTCTCTCTCTCTCTCCTCTCTCTCTCTCTTCTTTCTTTCTTCGTAGCACAGTCGTTTAAAATAATGAAAAAACAAATAAAACATTAAAAGCCTTTTCCCCCTTTGTGAGGGGATTGGCCGAGTCAAAGTACAAACCCCGTCACCAGAGGCCAATTATCAAAAGTAACTCACGTTCGCTTATTTGTTATAAGGGTCACCGTAGTACCTCCATCACCACTACTAGAATGCATGGGTCATCCACATTTCAAGTGGGTATAGATCTTCTGCCTTCAGGCCCGATTAAAAACTTATGTAAGTTTACCAAAGGAAGTCATTAATTTCTGAAAGTTTAACCTCGTAAATGTAATTAACTTGTTATTCAAATAATAAAAACAGTTTGTACGATAAATATAAATAAACATTATGTATAAAGAACAAGCATAAAATAATTACTAAACTTTAGCTATTCCTTACTTGTTTATAAACAGCTCCCTGCTATATGTTGGTTTATCTTTCTTGTACGTCGCTCTATTTGGCCTTACGGAAGACAAAATATCTAAATATAAAAGTTATTAATTTCGTGAAACCATAAAAATGAAGTTATCATAAAATTAATTGATGGTAATAATAATAATAATAATAATAGTAATAATAATAATAATAATAATAATGATAATAATAATAATAATAATAATAATAATAATAATAATAATAATAATAATAATAATAATAATAATAATAATAATAATAATAATAATAATAATAATAATAATAATAATAATAATAATAATAATAATATTAATAATAATGGCATTAACAATATTTTGCACATCTAAACCCTTTCGATATAACTACAGTTATTGCT
>JAXCGZ010017448.1:20000-40000 GCA_037179515.1 Halocaridina rubra | reverse complement strand
AGGTCAATTATGAAGATCGTATGTGGGTATGAGGGTGCGAGGTATGAGGATAGCTGAAATTATGAGGAAAAGCAATTGGAAACAGCCTATGGTCAGTCAAGGGGATTAAAAACACCATTAAAATTATCCTTATTTCCAAGTATTATAAGTTCAATTCATCATGTACTACTTATTCCCATACTAATTTAACCGATGACAAAGGCAGCGTTCTCAGACCATGTTGCTTTGGAGTAATTAACATGTTTTTGTAACTTGCACACAGTAAACAATTTAATATGTCAACAAATACAAACAAAAACAGATGGATTTTTCTATTTTTACACTTATAACACACACACACACACACACACACACACACACACACACACACACACACACACACACACACACACACACACACACACACACACACACATATATATATATATATATATATATATATATATATAAATATATATATATATATATATATATATATATATATATATATATATATATATATATATATATATATATATATATATTTATATATATGTATATTATAAGTGTAAAAATTAAAAATCCATCTGTTTTTGTTTGTATTTATTGACATATTAAATTGTCTACTGTGTGGAAGTTACAAAAACATGTTAATTATTGCAGAGCAACGTATATATATATATATATATATATATATATATATATATATATATATATATATATATATATATATATATATATATATATATATACATATATATATATATATATGTATATATATATATATATATATATATATATATATATATATATATATATATATATATATATATATATATATATATATATATATATATAAAGTATTTATTTTGGGTATAAAAGCCTTTCATATATTCAAATACTATGCCTACTATAATAAACCGTTACATTCCAAGACTACACCGATAAACTGGACTCCTAAAGACTGGAATAAAATCGAATTACAGAAGACTATCACTGGAGGATATTAACAGTCACATATAGCTAACTTGTACAGTTGATGTCCCAATAGTTATCTGACCTTTACAAAATGCAACATGAAAATTTTAAAGATAACAAAATGCAAAACTTTACAGAGACTGAAATCAAATCATCTTACGTTCCACTATATCACAGAAGGACCTAAACTATTATCATTATTTGAAATATTGACCGTTAAAAACCGTTACGTTCGTAGACAGCACAGACCAAAAAATAATTCCTAATACTGAATCGCAAGAACACTAAATGATATCTCTGTTTCCTTTTCAGTTCATGTTCCAATAAAATGGTGGCATCAACGAGTTCGGGTGTTGTACAACACCCAGAAAGTACTTTGGGGCATGCCCCTGCGCATGCAACAGTGCCAGACACGACATCGTCTGCTCTACACCCACATCTACTGCTTTTTTACCTGGTTGCAACATGTGTTTGCCTGGTAAATAGTTCTTACTACTTCTTCTACTACTACTATTATTACTACTTAACTACTGAGTCTATATTCTGTACTTAGTCCCAGTTTCTTTTAATCATTCTTTAAATTATCGTTTTACTATTATTTTTTCTTTTACGTTTCTTTAGCTCTTGCAATCCTCGTGTCCATGCTATTTGCAGCTTTCGGTATATATTATAAATGTGTATCAAATACTCTATACACTACATTATACGAGGCAGTATTACGATGAAGAGGCTTATGACTGGAAGCAGCACTGGACAAAATGGTTAGGAAGCACTTTTTCCTTCCTTAACTTATTTTGGTGATACAAATTGCTTTCTTTGACTAAGTTGGTTTCTGGTGTTGTTGACGTCCAATTAATATTAAAAACCACACGAAGAAGACTAAGAAATATTACATATGAAATACAAATTATTTTTTAAAGGGCAACCACAATATCAACCCTCTTAAATTTCCTTCATAAATTCTGGCATATCCAATTTACGTCATTTCTTTTACAATTTCCTTGACCTCTACATCGCATGCAGTAAAATGATCTAACCGACGGCAAAGTCATTCGTGTTCCAATCCTGACCATGCCACGACTGTTGGTCATGTGAGCCAGCTATCAATCAAACAATTTTTCGAAGCGTAGAAACATTCTTACGGCAAATGTCATCCTACAATTAAACCAAGAGGAGTCTCGTATAAGCCTCTATAACTCAGTCAATTTCTTTTCTAAGACTGGAAGCAGAAAGTCAGAGCACAGGCAAGAAGAGTCTTACGTGAGACATATATTAATCAAGCAAAAATATTCCTCAGAGTAGGAACATTGTTGGGGCAAACGTCATCCAACAATTAAGGCAAGAGGAGGTTAAATTCCATCCTGAGATTTCTTGACCTTGTTTTATTTTCACTTTCTCTATGCTATTTTTCTTAGAAATGGCCTCTGTAGCTCATCTTTTGCCCTCCAAAAGTCGTTCTAAATTTTTTTTTTCTTTATTAATATTATTATTATTATTATTATTGTTATTATTATTATTATTATTATTATTATTATTATTATTATTATTATTATTATTATTATTATTATTATTATTATTATTATTATTATTATTATTATTATTATTATTATTATTATTATTATTATTATTATTATTATTATTATTATTATTGTTATTATTATTATTGCCTAAGAGCCGTCTCCCTGATCATTCTTGATACATGTCTGCGACTGTCTTTCGAAGTGTGTGAGTTTTTTTTTCTTTTTTTTCATGTTTTAATCCGGTATTTTCGATCCTATAATTTATAGCTGTTGAAGGAAATCAAGATGGAGAAGGTTATTGTGTTCCTTTTCGTTACATGTATGTGAAGGCAAAGTTTCTTTTGTTAGTCTTTCGAGGTGAGTAATATCTTAATCTAGTATAATAAGGAGTGAGAATTATGTAATGAACCAGTCTTAGCCTCTTGGTGTCACTTATTTAAGGAGGGTTTACACGGTCAAACGGTTCGTCTAACGCGGTTCGACAGAGAGGTGTTTGAAGTGATGTTCGAACTTGTGAACGGGGTATTTGGTTGCCGAACACGATTGTCGAACGTGTTCGAGAACCAAATACCCCGTTCACACGTTCGAACATCACTTCAAAGACTTGTCTGTCGAACCTCGTTCAACGAACCGTTTGACCGTGTAAACCCCCTTTACACTTAACAGTGTCGCTTCTTTCTCGTTTTCTTTAAATTGGATCGAATACATTTAAGAGAATTTTTTCGCTCTACATTATATATATATATATATATATATATATATATATATATATATATATATATATATATATATATATATATATATATATATATATATATATATATATATATATATATATATATATATATATATATATATATATATATATATATATATATATATATATATGCATATATGCATATATGCACACACACACACATAAACACCTCTATATATATATATATATATATATATATATATATATATATATATATATATATATATATATATATATATATATATATATATATACATACATATATATATATATATATATATATATATATATATATATATATATATATATATATATATATATATTATATATATATATATATATATATATATATATATATATATATATATATATATATATATATATATATATATATATATATATATATATATATATATATATATATATATATATATATATATATATATATATATATATAAATATATATATATATAAATATATATATATATATATATATATATATATATATATATATATATATATATATATATATATATATATATATATATATGTATATATATATGTATATATATATATATATATATATATATATATATATATATATATATATATATATATATATATATATATATATATATATATATATATGTATATAATAACAGCCTTAATATTTTTCCCGTGTTAGAATTTTGCAATGTTTTGCGCTGCGGACTAGTGAATATATATATTTCTGGGAATATAATACAGAAATTATTTAAGTTTATTATTTGTAATATACAATTGCATTATAACTCATTGACGACAATCATTATTTTCAGTCAGTATTTGAGCCGCATTCAAAATATTTCTTTAGCTATCCCAACATATGTGGTATGAAAAATTGTCTTCAATACCTTAAATATATTTGAGATTTATAATGTGGAATTAATGATAAAAACAGGAAACATTTAAAAAATCAGGCAAATTATTGAATAAGCAGAAAAAGAATAAAAATACTAGTTTTATCTCGATGTTACCATTTTCAAGGTTTGACACCATATATTCTTATCTGTCTGTAGTAACAATCAATCCTTATCTTTCTATACAGATACACAATTTTCATCTAATCACTATTTCTTTATATAACATTACACGCTAAGACCAATCTAAAGCATTTCAAATATGTAGGAATATTTTATGTGTCACAATTAGTCCCCATCCGGATGGGGGGTGTACATAGACATATGGAGCTATAAGGGGAGTGGAGTCTGGATGCCCATCTAAATGTCCAGCGACGGGATAGATCCTTCATTAATCAGGCTATTAAACTTTGATATTAATCAAGAATATCGATCATATAATAACATAATACAATTCTTATCAGTAATCCTAATAAATCATTTTCATCTAATCTAAAAAAAATTTCCTTACATAAGGCTCCACATTTTTTTTATGAGTGTGACACCGAGACAAGCAAGAATATTGCTCTCATCAGGCTCAGGCACGAACAAAAGATTAGGACGAAAAAAGTAAAAGGCTAAGGACAAGGCAAAATAAGGGAAGGATGCACAATAGAAAAAGAACAGGCTAATAGAATGGTAAAAATATTGAGGACATAGATATATGGCAAGATTAGGCCTTGAGATGAAGAAAGATTCGAGTTTTGAAGGAGAGATAGGTCATAAGAATTAGGAAAGACAGAAGGGGGAGGAGAGTTGCAGAGTTTGGAGATGGATGGGAAGCAGATACTGCACCAATCAAACCACGAGCTACAAATCTCCACACAGTACCTGTGAGACGAGGCCACTTGCGAGTGATGCACAGCCTCGATAGCGAGGAAGGGATGCAACTCATCAACTCAGAGCAACGGTGGAAGTAGTAGCGAAGAAAAGAGAAAGTGATGATACCTTACGGAAAAGAGAAAGAGACTCCAGATTAAAAGTAAGAGAAGGGTCTATAATGAATCTGACTGCCTTATATTCAACCCTCTCAAAAAGATAAGTATAAGAAGAAGCACCCCAGATATGTGAGCAATATTCTAAGCAGGGAAAGATAAGACATTTAGAGATTTTAAGTATTTCGAGAGAGGAAAGGTGATGGCGAAAGCGAAACAGAACTCCCAATTTTTTGAATGTAGATTTAAAGATTTGGATTATGTTTTTCTTCCAAGACAAATTAGAGGCAATCTGGATTCCTAAAAATAGGGCTATTGGCAGGAGAAATTAGAGAGCCAGAAACTGTCTTGGAGGCATTAAATTTAACTAAATATTGGGTTACCCACTCAGATATCCACTGGAAATCAGAGTTGAGAGTAGAAAAAAGAGTGATGCAAGACTGATTACGAGTAGCAGATGAAGGTTGTGAAGAGAAGGCAAAGGAAAAATGAAGGGCAGAATTGTCAGCAAAGGCGTGGAGAAGTGAGGAAGAGAAGGAACAGCATAGGTGAAAGAACAGAGCACTGTGGAACACCACTGATAACACGGAATCGGTTAGATGTTGCGCCGTCAACAACCACTGATAGAAAACGGTCAGAAATGTAACTGGAAATCCGAGAACAGAGAGAAGGGGTAAAGTCATAAGCAAAGAAATTTGCCAGGAAAGGCTTGTGCCAGAATCTGTCAAACGTCTTAGAGGTATCAAGGACGACGGCAAAGGATTCCCCATAGCTCCTCAGAGACGATGACCATACACGAGTAAGATAGGACAGGGGTCACCATTGGCTCTTTCCTTGCGGAGGACTTATTGGTAATTGGAGACTAGCGAGTTAGATTCAAGATGTTTCAAGAAGTGAGACTTGAGCAGTTTTGAACAATTTAGCGACAGTATAGGTTAGGGTAATAGGGCGGTAGTTTGAAGGAATGGAGTGGTCGTCCTTCTTAGGAACAGGCTGAAATAGAGCATGCTTCCAAGATGAAGGATAGATACTGGTTGAGAGAATGAGTAGAAAAAGATGGCAAAGCACGGGAGCCAGTTCATTTGCAAAGTCCCTAAGACATCTTGCAGGGATACCATTGGGTCTGAATGCTTTAGACCCAATGCGAAGACCCTTATGGCCTTTGCGTGGAAAAAGAATAAGCGAGGGCATAGGGTTAGTGACGAGTAAAGTACGAGGAACAGGTTTGCTAGAATCACTTACAAACGAGTTGGCAGAAAAATGAGATCCAAAGAGTGTGGCTTTTTCAATGGGAGATCAAGTTATAGAATCATCAGGATGAATGAGAGAACAAAAACTGTATATAAAGTTTTTGGAGAGGTTTTTGGCTAAGGATCAGAGACAGTTATCAGTGAGCAAGGAGTTAAGATTATCAACTTTCCTTCTTAAAAAGGAAGATTTGGACCTTCGAATCTGTGCAGTGCAGCGATTCCTAGCTGTAATAAAAACAGAGAAAGTATAATCAGAAAGAGAGAAGCTTGGTACGACCAGTAAGCTCGATCCCTGGCCTGCATAGCCGTGGAACAGGCATGGTTAAACCAAGGATTAGGGGAAGAAAAAGTATTCATAGATCACTATGATCAGGAACACAAGTAGGATGTTCGATAATCTGCTCCAGGTCGTGAGCAATATAGAAAGCAAAGGACTTACTTCCTCCCGCATCAGTGAGAGAAGAACGAAGCCACTCACTGTGGTGTACACTGAAGTCTCCAATATAACGAACTTCAGCATGTGGATGAGAAGACAGCAAGGACTCATTACAAGAGGACTGATATTCAAGGAAGAACAGAAAGTCATTGGAGTTAGGAGAGCAGTAGCTGAAGTCAAGAAGCTTAGTGCTAGTGGAGAAATAGATTTTTAGCAAGAGAATATCAGTCAGGGGATTCAAGGTCCATGAGCCTTGCAATATAAATGTTATTGTTGCAGTAGCCACAGACCCCATCTTTAGAACGGAAATGAGCATACAGACTATATTGAGAGATTTAAAGCATGGATATTCAGCTGGTTCCAATAATTTCAAGTGAAGCCATTTTGAGCGACATTAAGTTTTAGTTAAGTCATTTCGAGCGAAGTTATTTTGAGAGGAACATTTAGAGCGAACGGTAATTTCAGCAAAGGTTATTTTTCAACCTAATCTAACCTAACCTAACCTAACCAGTTTGAGGTTCACTCAAACTGACATTGCTTAATAGGGATCTCTCAAAATGTACATAATTTAAACTTCCCTCAGAAATACTTTGCTCAAACAACTGGACACATATACAGTTGGGTGTTAGAGAAAAGGAGGAGGTTAGGGAAGGATGTACCCAGGTGCTGTTCCACAGACAAAAGATTGAAGTTTAGACCACGGATGTTAGAAAAGAGGAGAGCGAAAGAAACAGATCTATCAGAAGGTCCGAGGTTAGGGCAGAACCATTACTACCACCAAGCGTGTCTACCCTCACACTAACAGTGGAATTAATAAGATGCCAGGAGATTCTTAGCACTCCTCTATACCGGGTACTGGGGAAACTGTGGACCTTCCATACTTATAGTAAAAATGAGGAAAAAGAGAGTACAAAGACACAGAGATGGGGAGTGTTGTGACTTGTCAAACGCAATGAGATAGTAAGAGATGTGTAATCAATACACCAGAATATTCGGTGTAGATGTAGTCATAATGTAAGAACCATGCCTGAAAGAAGACTCAACCTGAAACTGTCTAGGTCAGTCCTAGTTAAGTCCAAATACCTTCAGTCGTAGTACTTGAGTGGGTGGTTGGTGCCATGACTAACCTGCTAAGCATATACATATATCTCGTTAATAAGATTAATAATATAAAAAAACACACTCGGTCGTCTACTCCTTCCTTCATGTATTCTTGTAATTTGTTGATCCTTGAAATATTTTCAGATTATGGCATATTTCATGGATTCAAGAAGAAGAGCATCCAAAAGGGGGCAACGAGAGGATACCAATACTGACACACCTACAACAGTGCCAGGTTAGTGCGAACTGTGCATATATATATATATATATATATATATATATATATATATATATATATATATATATATATATATATATATATATATATATATATATATATATATATACATATATATATATATATATATATATATATATATATATATATATATATATATATATATATATATATATATATATATATATGTATATATATATATATGTATATATATATATATATATATATATATATATATATATATATATATATATATATATATATGTATATATATATATATATATATATATATATATATATATATATATATATATATATATATATATATATATATATATATATATATATATATATATATATATATATATATATATATATATATATATATATATATATATATATATATATATATATATATATATATATATATATATATATATATATATATATATATATATATATATATATATATATATATATATATATATATATATATATATATATATATATATATATATATATATATATATATATATATATGCCTTTTCCTTTTTTGTTAATAATGGCCAAGTTAATCTCTCCCTCCCTGCTTCATTTAGACCATGTATGATCGACAATATAATTAAAAATAAATATGTACATGGGTATACAATATGAGCATAATTAACATTCTTTATATCAGTAACTAAAAGTTAAAAGATTGTAGACCAATCTACAACTGATATACCATTTTTTTATTGTGACTGAGTCAAGTCTCATCCATTCTTCTCCTCCATCTATGCCAAGCATATTATAATAAAAAAATACTTATAAATTAATGTATATAGAAGGGTATCCAGTAACATCAATGAGCCTTGTGTGATATGGATGCAAGAGTCAATAAAATATCTTCTATCTTCAAGATAAGTTTTCTGTTTTTCTATTTTTTGGGGAAATGGACATTGCCCTAGTCAAGTCTCTCCCCTCCCTCGTTAACATCTAAACAAAATCTAATCAAAGATTAATAGAAATAAATTCATATAAATGGCCATCCACCATCTTAAACTAACCTTCACTATATATGACTCTAATCACAAAGCAATTAAAATTTCATATTTTCAACTGGAGTACTCAAGAGTGATCTATCCACAGGCGCAAACAGCTCAATTCTGGTGGCTCCGGGTGAATACATCCGCCCCTTGGGAAATCTGGAAACCTTCATGGAAGTGGGTGGCGAGTATGGAAGCCTCAATACCGTACAGGCAATCTGGTTAGGATCTAAATCCCCAATAAACGTGGATGACATCCGTAAAGCTCTTATTCAACTTGTCCAGTGAGTAATTCTCTCAGTATCCTTAGATTTTGCATCAGAACAGATGGATGGGCAATTTGCCTCTATCCACGCTGTGAAGTATACAGTTCTAACAAGGTCTTAGATTCTTCAATGAATCTCATATTCTCTTAGTATCAGAATTGAGAGATGGGCCATCTTTAGTCACTTATAATCAAGGACATTAATATCCTCTTCACACTATCATCCTGAACATGAAATGAGCTATTTATTATCCACGTTGGACAGTAAGTGGTTCTGACAATACCTAAGAGTCCTCTGTATCTAATATTGTCTTTATAACAGACCTGAAGGGCAAGCAAAAAATAGTTAAGATGTTTTTTCACTATTACCTAACACACATCTCATGGTGCATTCATTTAGTCCATTTTCTGCAGTAAGTATATCTAACAATATCCTAAGATTCCTCAAAACTATATGATTTTGCCTTTAGAGCAGACTTAATGGCAGGGCATTTCTATCACACTCGAAGCCCTAGCTTATTTACATACTTTTAAAATGATAACCACCAAACATCAAATTATACATTCTTACAGAATACGCTATTCAGTAACTCTAACAATACCTAAGACTCCTTTGTGTAACTAATCTTGCCATTTTGGCTTTATCAAAGCCCAAGCTCTGTATAACTATCTTTCAACAATAACCAACAATTCTTAAGATGCAGTTGTAGAGCAACGCTGCGCGGCAAATATTTCAAACAATTTGCTAAAATATCTTCTATGCATCAGATCTATCTCTTGCATTTTAAGTGACGGACAGGCAATTTGTTCTTATCAAAACCATGCTGGTTCAAATACTATTTTACTATCAACTTACACACATCTATTGATGTAATTGCTCAGCCAGTTGACCTGATAAGAGCTAACCCATTGATAGAAACCACGATTTTCTCCTGTTTGTAACTGAAGCGCCATGCCAAAGACAAATTTGTATGACACCATTGGAACTGTAACTCTAGACATCCACAATGGGTCCAAGGTATTATATTTACACTCGGGAATCGAAGAGACATTCCTTTAAAATTCATTTTTTTACTTGTTTTGTCTGAAAGGCTTTAGCAAAGTAAAGTCTGCACGAAACACCACTGAAAATATAATGAAGGACATCCTGGGTGTATCCTAGATAATGTACCTATACTCAGCAACCGTATTCACTCAAATACCCTCATTAAAGTTATGTTCCAGATCTAATCCTATGTTCCAGACTAAGTGTAAGACCTATTTATTTGTTTGCCATTAAGTCTCATAGATTGATAATCTGACGCTAACCTGTCATAAACAACAATGCATAGAAGAACTGTGCAGCCTTAAGCAAATTAGTAAAGAAACTGATACTGATCTCTAGATGTGAATTTATCATAATATATTTGGGTAAGAATTACTCACCATTCAACACAGGATTAACCTAGTCAATGGGTTTTGTAGAACGGAAAGCTTGATATGTAATTCTTATCCATATATATCATCAAATCTTTCGTCTTCTCCCGTCAGGGGTTGCCACAGCTGATCAATCGTCTCCATATCACCCAATCCCTTGCGTCCTCCTCCATCACACCACAAACCCTCATGTCGTCCCTCACCACATCCATAAACTTCCACGTATCCAAATATATAAAACTTAATTTATAAGTACCTATCCTCATGGGTTTCCTTATCCATCTATAATTACAAAAATATTCGAAAAGTTTTAAAATTTAAGTATGCCACTTATATGCACAGGTAAGTGGCATATAGTGGGAGAAATGATTATGAGACCAGTGCCCCAGTGCCAGTTAAATACTTCCTGAAATGATTCTGCATCTCTGAAGAGTAGAACTCTGTGAATTTGAATTAGCAAAATAGACCATCTTACACCGGAAGGGAATAAGTGAGTGAATCAGGTTATGGTGATCATAAAAAAGAAACGTACACCAGGAGTTTCATTTTTCATTTACATATATCGCCTTTACATGTTAGTATTGGTCCAGTTTTTTGGCAATTCATACTAAAACAAGAAAGGAAAAAAAACTGCCACAGAAGAGTAACAAAGCTATTACGAATTTGTTGATTCGAACTAAAATTTGGTGTAGTTTCGGTAAATCTAGTTTTGATGCAGAAGGTAATATTAGCGAAATTTATGACAATATCATAGAGCTGAATTTCAATTTTGTTAGCAAAGACGTAAGTTTCGCCTCTTAAATAAAATAAATAGTTGTCTTCCTCATATTAAAAATTTAGCTTCATGGGTGTTTTACTTCAAAAACATATAAAGATTGGTCCACAACTTACGAAAACAAGAGCTTACTTGAGGAATTGCACAAAATACCCACAGAATAATTGAGAAAGTTTACTCCTTTACTCAACCCTCTCCTATATTAGTTTTTTCTTAACCCTCAAATTCACTAATAAAATTGAAGGCGGTATTTTGCACGTGGCCACAATACACACAAATATTGTTAGTACTCGTAAAGCGGGTTAGAAGACAAAAACCAGTTCTTGTCCAATATAAACACTTTGCAAGTTTCACACAAGGTCATGGCGGACTCAAGTTTTCTATTTTGACCTGTTTTTATAGTCAAGGTTATATGCACAAAAAATATAAATATGTGGCTGGAATCCCCGAAAAAGAAAAAGATATGTGACAAGTGTTGTACACAGACTGTCCTAAGTTTACGATCACGGGAGAAAGACTATATATCAACGTATATAGCCATATTTCCCATTATAAGGGGGTGGTAGAGTCAAAGTAAAAAACTTGACTCTTTGTGGGAGGAAAATATATATGAGGAGATTCCAAGTTTCTTCGCTCCGCCCCATCTAGTCGACTTTTACGAAATGCAGGGAAACCCAGAGGAGGTATTCTTGCCTCCCCACTCCGGGACAAACAAACAAACAAACAAAAATTTATTTTCATTTGTTCAATGGCTATTCTTTAAAGAGTATCTATGCAATGGCCGTGAATCGAACCCGGGTTAACTGCTTGGAAGGCAGCTATGCTAATTACTATACCACCATTACTACAGAAAATACCAATTATTAAATATCTCTCCAGAAAAATCTTACAAAGTTGCTAGTTAATGTGTTAAACTTCATACTAGCAAAAAACCAGTACAGTGAACTGCATGTTAAAAGTGCAGAGTATTATCATTAATTTCTACCTATTCTTGGAAAGTAGTTTTCATAAAGTTATAGACAGACATATTCTTGGAATTTGATGCACATTTCGAAAAGGCTTATGAGATGTACACATGATACTTTATAAATAGTATCATTTAATCATGTTTATGCATCCTGCAACATTATTACGTTTACAGGTATTAATATCAACAAAAAACTTTTAATAAGGTAATTGTAGCTTCACTAATTAAATTCTCTCATATTCCAGTAAGAACCACATACTCCAAGTGTGTGTAAAATGGAGAGGAATGAGACCTTGGTTCAAACGAATGAAAGAAGTCGTTTTCGACTTTGCCGTTGAAGAGGATGACATCATGGCAGTCTTCTACACCCAACTACAGCGATCCTATGACATGATGAATGGTCCCCTCTGGGCAGCAAGATTCGTTCCCATCCCAAAGTCAGAGTCTTCTGATACCTACAGTGCAGCTCTTGTCTTCAGTATCCATCACTGTATTACAGACGGCCACACAAATATGCAGCTTTGTAGGGATCTAATGGAAACGCTCAATGCTTCCTTGACTGGTCGAGTCTGCGAGGTCCCTCTCCGTCCAATTATTCCACCTGCATCTGATTCTTTGATGACTGAAAGAGATTGGTACTATGTATTCACCTATTTCTGGACAAAGCTGTATGCCACAATAATTACTGACTACGGCAGCAAATTGTACTTCAAAGGTGCTCTGAAGCAACCCAAAACAAAGACTGCACTGACCAAAATTCTAAGGGAAAATTTCACAAAAGAAGAAACTCAGGCACTGCTTCGTCACTGCAAGGCCAATGGCGTCGCCATGCACTCTTGCATTATGGCCACTGCCAATCTGGCACTCCTACAAACCGTCCAACAGCGTGCAAAATACAGAATTGATAATGCCAGAATTAACACGGTCAACTGCATAAACATGAGGCGTTACTTTCCAGATGAATTAAAGGAGGGTGCCGGTTGCCATATATCACTAGAGGAAAAGGAAGTTCTAATTCCAGGTAGTGCAGCTAATAGCAAGGAGCATTACTGGGCACTTGTAAAAACTTTCCAAAACAACTTAAATAATAGTCTGAACGTCAATCGCATCCCCATAAGGAATGCGCCGCTCTTCCGACCATCTACCATACTGCTTCACGTAAATCACGAACTCATTCGTCGAGGATTAAAGAATCGAACGGACAATCATATGATAAGCACGAACATGGGTAACCTGAAACATTTGTTACCAGCAGAGTATGATGGACCTGTTTACGTAACGGACATACTACGATCTGTGTCTAGCCAGCTCACTGGTAACCCTTTCACACTTGTTTTCCACACCTTTGATGACCGATTCATGATTTCTGTTGACTATTACACCAATAAGATTTCAGACGATGCTGCTGCCCAATTTTTCTCAACTTTGACTCACTACATTGGCAACGTTGCACGACATGGATCACCACAAGATTACTTGCCATCTCTTGAAGGTTACATTGCCTATGCCAGTGGTACAATTGCTAATAACAATGAAACTGCCCGTGAACATGACACCATTCCTACTACTAATGACACAGAATCTCAAACTGATGGTACACTGCGTGAGGATAATGGTAAATCTTCTCCAGCAAAGGATCCCATTCAAGTATGTAGTGGCGAAGATTCCAACACCTCTGGTAAGAGTAGTTTCGGTAATGGAGAAGTTTCTTCAGTCAGTGATTCACTTCCTACTGCTACTGCCACAGTGATGAACGAGAACACTGGAACTTTTAATGTGCCTATCATCCATGATGAAACACATCAGATTAGCAATACATATCCAGACAGTAACAGCAATATGGCTGATGTTCCTAAACTGAATGGAATAAAATTTAACACAGATGTTCATGCGCATGCATATATAAACGACAGTAGCTCTAGCTTGAAAGCAAGTGCCATAAATGGCACTCTTACAATTAAAAATGGTATTAGGAACTGCAATGGACATCTGGGTATAAGTACAGTTATTGAGACTTAGTGTTTGCAGGGGAAAAGGAGACTTTGCATTTATCCCTTCTTGCCACATGTGGATTTTAAATGTGATGATTTTCTTGCATATGCAATAGACTGCTCATCAGCTACAGGCTCTACAAGAGATAATGATCTGTTATTTTTCAAATGAAGCTCAAATGAGCGGATTGTGATAATTGTTACTATACCTGTTACATATGTACAACAGGAACTTTGTTGACTTTACACGTTTGTATATGATGTTTCGTGAAGTTATGAAACAACCTTTAATAGCATCATAATGGTATACGTTGATACTGAAAATACAATAATGGTTCTGTTATTTTAAAATACCTCCAATAACCGCAATAATCTGGCTGCATGGTACTAAACTAATGGTAGGTCAACATATCACTAAAAAATGGTTACCAAATGGTACAAAACCTCGTAGCTGTATATTAATACTCATTTAGATTATATTCAGTAGTAGCTATTTTGGTCTTCACAGATTCTCTGTAATTTGTGTTGTAGTACATATATAGATCTCAAGTTCGAATGACAATGAACGAAAAATAAAAATGTAGAAGAGCAAGTAAAGAAGGTGTATTTTGTGCGGTTCCACATGTATACATATTTATAGTTATGAATACAAATATAGAGAAACGGTGCATGAGTATAATTAATATATCTGTTGCTTGGTGAGTGAGAATGTGGATTTTTTAAAAATGGAAATGCATGTAAACATTTCTTAAGGGTAGAAAAGCGACTTTTCATCTCTCTACATTCCAAGTAATCTAAATTCTTGCGATGTACGGAATAAATCTGAATATACTTTTTTTATTTTATGTTTAGGAACTGGATCTAACAAAGGCATTATTACATTCTCCTTTGTGATTCATATCACAACTCCTAAAATTGACAGTTCAGTCACGTTATTTTAATGACTGAACACGGCTGTGTATAAATATATATAAAACACTATATATTACTAGATTAAGTTTTCATTGGACATTATAGATTTTGTTTAATTTAAATAGACTTAGGCAATATTTACCTCTCCAGTAGTTAGATTTATTACTTGTTATATAAAACTAAAGTTTATATATGAGAATTAAATCTCACAAGTTTTGAAATTCATATTTACAGTTAATGGAATAATTTTCTGCAAATACCTGTCTGGACATAAATCCTCTAAAGGTAGGAGAGACTACCAGTATATATATATATATATATATATATATATATATATATATATATATATATATATATATATATATATATATATATATATATATATATATATATATATATATATATATATATATATATATATATATTAGTTTTTCAAAGGAGATGTATAAACTGACTCTGATAGTCTATAGTATTTATAAATCTTTTACGGTGCCATGATAAAATTTCCACTATGAATTTTATATTCATATTTGAGGTCATGGAGCCCTAAGCCATATTGTAGGTAGTCTGTTACATGGGCCATTCTTAGGCTTTAAGGAAGTTTATATTATTAAAATAATGAAATATGCATTATCAAACACGAGGTTCCATAAATTGAACATATACAAAATAAAACTTGTGTGACTAATAAAGATGAGCCATCAGTAAAACTTAAACTGCAGAGAGTTTGTATTATTAAAACAAAATTTGGCCCATATATAGAACTTAAAAAAAAGTGTGTAATAATAAGAAAAATGGTCCATAAACAGAACTTATACTTCTTGGTGCTGCTAAAAAGGGATACCATCATTCCATTTTTGTTTTGTTTTAAGGAAACACTGTAATGTTTGTGATTCCTTTTCGACCGAGTGATATGAACATCCATAACTGCTTTTGAGAATCCATTGTAATCCATGTGATTCCTTTTCGACCAGGTGACAAGAATGTCCACAACTGGTTTTTAGGATCCATGTTTATCCTTGTGATTCCTTTTCGACCAATAAACAAGAACACCCAATCGTATACATTCATGGCATATGTTTCTTTCTAATGAGAGGAGGTAAATTCTTTTCTTCCATATTATTTTGTTTGTGCCAGAGTGGTAAAGTAATTTACATATTGAATAAAGCTCACATATGTTGTTTATCTGTTTGTTTATCTTCACCTTATCATTTGTTCAGTAGCTAGAGGAGAATAATAGTTCAGTGGTAGAGCGAGCAATCTGAGAAGTAACGAGACTAAAATTCGAGAGTTCGATCCCACCATGGGCCGTTAGGAAGGGCATCCATCCTTGATTCCACAACTCCAACCGGTCTATTCTCATTTTTATTTAATTCATGGAGCATCTCTTTATCAATGCCTCTTGGAATAAGAGAAGGAGAGAGTCATGAGGGCCATCGTTCGGTAAGTATGCCCATGACCTAGGAAGTCCCAAAGGTGAAATGCATAGCTTCCTTAACTATAGTTATTTAGGGACAACAGAGAAAGAGTGCAGTGACGTCTCACGTGTGACATGTAGCCCTATGACCTAGAACATCTCGAATTTAACTTCCAAAGGTGATAAATGAGGCTGCCCACATCAGAACCTTGAACCAAAATATCTTTTTTCCAGAAGAGTGTTTTCAATAAAGTCTGATTAAGTCTTATTATTCCTGCGTGTTTTTTTGTCTCTCATCCCACCAAACCAGTCAATGCAATACCAGTTAGTTGAGAGTCAACGTGGCAGTAACTACTATGACCTTTCATTTATAATTTTCAAAACGTTTTTTGTTTTCAAAATAGATTAAAAACACGTGACAGATAATTTTTGGGATTAATATAATGGAGTAATTGCTATGACCTTTCATTTATAA
The DNA here is from genome assembly GCA_037179515.1 of Halocaridina rubra. Classification (NCBI taxonomy): domain Eukaryota; kingdom Metazoa; phylum Arthropoda; class Malacostraca; order Decapoda; family Atyidae; genus Halocaridina; species Halocaridina rubra. Next base: position 22,622 of record JAXCGZ010017448.1, on the reverse strand, counting down.
TTTTCAAAACGTTTTTTGTTTTCAAAATAGATTAAAAACAAGTGACAGATAATGTTTGGGATTAATATAATGGAGTAATTTCTATGACCTTTCATTTATAATTTTCAAAACGTTTTTTATTTTCAAAATAGATTAAAAACAAGTGGCACATAATGTTTGGGAATAAGATAATGGAGAGAGAATCGTCTGCCCTCTGAGACGGTATTGACTGCTTATTAAGATAGTCATATTATCCATTTTCTTCTATTTTAAAAGCACAGAGCTATGCAACTTGTTGCTTTTTACCTCACTGAAATCTGAGTTCGTGAAGGTACGCTTTCGCCATTGATCTCTAAAGTCAAATCACAAAGGGACCCAATACCTAATCCATTCTTATACCCAAGTGGGTCTGGTGAAGAGAGCAGCTGTCCGACAATGGTGTACTGAACTCAAGACCCTCTGAAAAAGAAATAGGTGCTAAACCCACTGAGTTACACAATCTAACTGTGTAGCTAAAGCATCACGATTCAACTGGACTATTACTCACGCAAACGTGGCACTCAGGATTCTAGTACATCAAGATGGCACTAGACTAGACATGACTAATGGAGGAATGCCACATTTCAGACTACAAGTCGTGAATGAATAGTGGTCAAACCTTGAAGACAAACCTCAAATAGGCCAAGACTGATATTATGCAGTTATTTTAAGCTACATTTTTTTTTTATCCAAATCTCTGTATGTTAAAGTTTACTTTTTTTTTTTTTTTTTTTTTTTTTTTTACAAGTTCATATCAGACGATGGTCATAGCAAGCAGTAATATTACAAGATAATTGTAACCTCAAATGTGGCATACATCACTCTGCCATAAATGACATGACTTCTGAGAAAGATAACGAGCTAACGTCAATGTTAAAAAACTCTATATAAATAAAGACGACATTAAGTAATCCAGATACTGGGGGAGCAAGCCAATCAAATCAGTGCCGATCCCAAGTCAGGCTAATCTTATAGGGCATGTGTGGGGAAGGCTATTATCCGGTCTTAAAACTCTCAGTCAAACTCAATCCCTACTCTCTCTGATGCTAGTGAGAAGCAGCCACCCCATATAACCTTTATTAGCATAGGAAAAGCTGCCTGGAGTAGAAAAAAGAAGAAGAATAAGGAAGCAGTTCAATTCAGGGCCGGTCCTGAGCCTAGATCAATGGAGAGGGTTGGTGTCAAGAGGAGAATCCTGCTTTAGTAATATTCTAACCCAAAACCAACCACCACTCTCCATGAAGAGAGAGAAACAGCGATCCAATATGAAGATGGGAAAAGATGAAGGTTAAGAAGAAATGTGACTTATAATATCTGTATAGATTATAGAAGTTTCACAAAGTCGAAACATTACGAAAAAAATAAACAAATAAAATAATTAATAAAATAATTAATAAAATAATTTTATAAAAATAATCATACTCATTATGCTGATGTACAGCTAAAAATAAAAAAAAGAATTGAAGTATGGGAGGCAGAGGACATTTATCTTCTCCCTCAGTGAGTCAGGGCTCTGCTTTGGCTCGGCCACTTTATAAATGAAGTAATTGTTCCCGGATATGAAAGAGCAAAAACAGAGTCTTTTTTTATACAAAAGTTTAAATACGACCTGATGTCTAATACTAATAAAAAAAAAACACACACACAAAATTGCAAACAACAATTATGCATAAATTTAAAATACAACTGAATATCAAATAAAAAAGGAAAACAAAACTAAATGCAAGCATAACATATATGAATAATAATATAATTATTAATAATCATATTCATCATGTTTTATATATATATATATATATATATATATATATATATATATATATATATATATATATAATATTATAACATGTCTAATAAAAAAGTAAAAAAAAAAATATATACATAAAATAACTATTAATATAATCATGACGCTCGCAACACTGTATCTCTTATGTATATGTATAAAATGCCTGTGTTCAAAGTAAATAAACAAATATATAAATAAATAAATAAATAAATGACTAAATAAATAAATAAGTAGTCATAGCTATCCATTTGGATAGTACAGAAAACAAACGCGGCTCCTATGGTAATCATATTAAAAAAATATATATATTTTATATGTAAAAACCACGAATATAAAAAATATATATATATATATATATATATATATATATATATATATATATATATATATATATATATATATATATCAAATAAACACATTACATATGTGAAAACATGAATCATTTTTTACCCCGACCGGGACTCGAACCTAGGACTTATGATTACTAAGTCAAGGCGCTACCACTACACCACAGAAGGTTAAAAGGAACCCAACCTTATAGCTTATATCTGCTATACTTAGGAGTGAACGCATTCTAACTGAATGCCACTATGTTCATATTACAGATTCCCCAACCTCACTCGTGGCTTCATTTTAGCATTTAATTCAATTCCCAATCTCATTGGGAATTGAATTAAATGCTAAAATGAAGCCACGAGTAAGGTTGGGGAATCTGTAATATGAACATAGTGGCATTCAGTTAGAATGCGTTCATTCCTAAGTATAGCAGATATAAGCTATAAGGTTGGGTTCCTTTTAACCTTCTGTGGTGTAGTGGT
>JAXCGZ010017448.1:0-10000 GCA_037179515.1 Halocaridina rubra | reverse complement strand
TTGTAAATCTCTCATCTCTGAAAATGAGTGGATTATATACTCGAACGTTCCAAGATACTCCGTTGTTTCCATTTTTGCACTGTAGTAAATATACATACACACATATACACATACGTACATACACGCCTGCACATACATACATACATACATACATACATGTATACATACATACATACATACATACATACATACATACATACATACATACATACATACATACATACATACATACATACATACATACATACATACATACATACATACATACATACATACATACATACATACATACATACATACATACATACATACATACATACATACATACATACATACATACATACATACATACATACATACATACATACATACATACATACATACATACATACATACATACATACATACATACATACATACATACATACATACATACATACATACATACATACATACATACATACATACATACATACATACATACATACATACATACATACATACATACATACATACATACATACATACATACATACATACATACATACATACATACATACATGCATACATACATGCATACATACATACATACATACATACATACATACATACATACATACATACATACATACATACTGCATATTCTTAGATTTTCATGATACATTTTACATGGTCCCACACAGGAGACTTATTTAGAAGTTGCAAGTGGTAGGGATAAGTGGAAATGTCTTGGAATGTATAAAATCTTACTCAGAAGGAAGGGAACAAAGGGCTAGAGTATGACACTTAGTGACTGCCTGGAGAAGGGTAAGTAGTGAGGTTCCACAGGGTTCAGTTTTAAGATAACTTTTGTGTCTTTTACATGCATATGACCTATCGGAGTCTGTAACTACATTTTTGAATATGATTGCAGATCATGCAAAAATCATGAACAATGTAAACGACGAGAGCAATGGAAGAGAACTTCAAGAAGACCTAAATAGTCTGCATGAGTGGTCAGAAAAGTGGCCAACGAAATTCAATACTTCATAATGTAAGCGGATGAAAATGGGTACATGTGCGAGAAGGTCCAAGCTTGAGGACTCAATAGCAGCTGCAGAACTTCTAGAGACAGAATTAGAGAGATCTAGGAGTAAACATATATTGGCAGATTTGTCTCCGAATATGCATATAAATGGCATTGAAAGGGCAGCATATGCTTTCTTTGCAAATGTAAGGGAAGCCTTCAGTCACATGGGCAAAGAAATATTGATGTAACTTATGTGAGGCTAAAGTAAGTACATTTTTTTGTGTACGAATAGTTGATGATTGGAATTTACTAAGCGAGGAGGTATTTAATGATTACTCAATTCATAGTTTAAAGAACAAATATGATAAGCTTCACTGAGTATAAAGATAGAACCGACCAGGAAACGAGAAGTTACCAGCATAGGAGTGTTTCATGTAAGAACTATTAGGTAATTGCATACATACATAAATACATAAACACACACACGTATATATATATATATATATATATATATATATATATATATATATATATATATATATATATATATATATATATATATATGTATATATATATATATATATATATATATATATATATATATATATATATATATATATATATATATATATATATATATATATATATATATATATATATATATATATATATATAAGCACAAACTGTTAGCATACAGCACTAAATGGTATGGAAGCCCATCAGTGAAATTACACATAGAATAAAAAAGGCTATATCTCGGGTCCTAACTGGACCACTACTCAAGCACAAATGAGTGTAAAATAACAATGACAGAGGGAGTAAAAACAAAAAGGACTCAGGAGATCTGAGGGAATTAAAAATTAAAGATAGTAAGACAGGTCTAATCCAAAAGAAATAATACCCTCAATCAAAGAAAACCGTCAAAATCATTAATAAATCATTATCAACAGAATATGTTAATCTCTAATTACGATTATAGATCGGTAAGTAGATAACCCGTTTAATATAAAAAAAACAAAGAACCAATGAGCTCAAACTCACACAAACCAAACAGAAGAAATTACAAGAATAATGGGAAATAATAATAGTAAAAATATATATTAATATGCACATAAATATACATACATATTCAAACACATGTATACACATACGTATATACATGTACATACACAAATATATACATATTTTTTTTTATGAATGTGACACCGGGACAGGCAAAAACTGCCCTCATCAATAAAGGCCCGGGCACGAGAAAATACCAAGACGAAGGAAAAGAAAAAGGTTAAGGACAAGGCAGAGATGAGGTAATGTCACACAAAGGGAAACGATAAACAGAAAAAAGTCAAAGAACACAAGACCCAGAGATATGGAGGAATAAATATATATATATATATATATATATATATATATATATATATATATATATATATATATATATATATATATATATATATATATATATATATATATATATATATATACATATGAATGCACACACAAACATATGCATATAAATATATATACATGCACACATATTCGCACACACGAGTGCATATAAAGAATAAAATGTGTTTAAGATAATGAACAAATTTAAAAAAATAGAAATATTGAGGAAGATGAGACTAACGCTAATAATAATACAAATAACAATAGTAATAATCCTAAAAAGACAATAATAATGCCAGAAATGCTAACAATAGTGACAACAATAACAATCAATGCAATAATAATAATAATAATAATAATAATAATAATAATAATAATAATAATAATAATAATAATAATAATAGTAATAATAATAATAATAATAATAATAATAATAATAATAATAATAATAATAATAATAATATAAATAATAACAAAAAATAACAGCAACAATAATAATAAAAATAATAATGATAATAGTAAAGCAATACCACAAATAGAGACAAAACGATATTGGAAAAAATAAAACACACACACCCAATGAAAAACTACAATATGGTTGGGGGTTTATTTTGCGGAATGACTCCGCTGAGGTTGTGATTCAGAAAAGTTTTATCAACTATGTCAGAGGTCCATTGGTATTGTCCTTCACTTCAATGAGGGAAGATTTAAAAATTTTTCGTTTGAATTGACAAGTGCTTTTGAATAATATATTGGCACCACTCCAATCAATACTATGATTCTGTTCGTTGATGTGTGTAAAAAGTGCCGAATTTTCCTGATTATATCTCACTGTTCTCTAGTGTTCAGAGACTCGCTGGGCTAGAGAACGACCTATCTGTCATATGTACACTTTACTGCAATCATTACAGTTGATTTGATATACTCTTGAATTAATATCTTTTTTGTTTTGGCTGACGTTAACTAATTCCTTTCTTAGGGTGATGAGGTAGTTAAAAGTGAATGGAGACTGTTTACCTAAAGCATCATATATGACGCTAGCTTTTGGTTAAAAGGAAGAAGGATTTTGTTGAAATTATCCTCTTTTGGGGTCCTCCTGGGTGAATTGTAAAAGACTATTTAGCTTTCTGCAGAGCTTTGTCTAGGATAAAGGGAGAATAACGGAGTTGATCAAGCTGTGAATAAACGGTTTGTATTTCACATTCTAAATAATTAGCGATGCAAATCCGGAGAGCTCTGAGAAATAGGCTGGAAGCAATATCTAATTTTACTTTGTCTTCATTATAACTATGAAAGTGCACATAAGACGCCGAATGGATGGCTTTTCTATAGACTTTAAAATTATAACCCAATGACTCTCTAACAAAGAGGACACCAAGGAAAAGCATTTGGGTATAGTTTTCCCATTCTATTTTAAATTTGTTGGATGAAACTAATTTATTTAGTTTTATTAAAAATTCGTCAAAGGTACCCCAGGCAGGGAACTTCTATGTGTTTTTTCACTGATGGGCTTCCTTACCATACATACATACATACATACATATATATATATATATATATATATATATATATATATATATATATATATATATATATATATATATATATATATATATATATATACACATATATACCCACACATGATAATTTACGCACACAAATATTTGCATATAGTAAGAACACAAACATGCTAATGAGGCTATAGATAATTATTTACATAATAATAAAAAAAAATAACTCTTGTGAGTGTGACACCGGCGCAGGAAAAAAAAACTGCCCTCATCAGAACAGCGTTGGAAATAGTAGAGACAGAAGAGAGAAAGGGATGATACCTTACGGCGAAGAGAAAGAGAATCCAGATTAGATGTAAGAGAAGGATCATTAATGAGTCTGACTGCCTTTGATTTAACCCTGTCAAGGAGATAAGTATAAGAAGAAGCACCCCAGATGTGTGAGCAGTATTCTAAACAGGGACGTATAAGACATTTATAGATTTTAAGTAACTGGAAAGAAGAAAAGTAATGACGAAAATATATGAAGATCCGACTTAGTTAATAAAAATTAACATTCATACATGCAAAAATACATACACAAACACACATGCACACACATACACACTCACGCACACACCCACACACACACACACATACATACATACATACATACATACATACATTCATAGATTTGTATGCAAAGAGGGATACTAGGACTATATCTTATAATCAAGTACGCGGACATACATACGAATAAAAGTATTATATTGTCTATACATACTATCAGATATTAATTTATATGAAAAAAAATATCTAAATATGACTATATGTTTATGACAGGGTAAGAGAGAGAGAGAGAGAGAGAGAGAGAGAGAGAGAGAGAGAGAGAGAGAGAGAGAGAGAGAGAGAGAGAGAGAGAGAGAGAGAGAAAGAATGCATATGAACACGTCACTCAAATTCAGCATATGTACCGTAAAATGTCAAGAGCAAAAATAACGAGAGAAATATTAAAAATTAGAAACCAATTTCCTGGCCATTACTGATAAACAGCTGAGCATTGTTTAGGTAAGTGACTGGTGTGACAAAGTTTTTTATCATTTTGACAGTCTGACAACTGTTCTCTTATCTCTTATCTGCTTATCTTCAAATAACAAGAACTGTTGCTATGGGCACCTGGAGTTGATAGCGTCAGTTACTTTTTTTGTATTTTGCTCTTACACCAAACTATTATTTTTATGCCTTCATACCAGAACATATGTACTGGATGCCATCATTTCTCCGCCATTAAGAAGTGAGAGTAAAGAAATATATATTGCAGATATTCACACACACACACACACACACACACACACACACACACACATACCGAGGCTGTTTCCCTTAAAAGTTGGTAATGGGGTAGCCGACATCAAAGAAGACACAGTATGGGGAGCAGTTATACTCCCCTCTACTCTCCCTCTTCTATGAGCCTCACAGGAGAATTATACAAGGGGGGGATTCCCAGTCCTCCCGCCCCGTCCACTTTCAGTCGCCTTTTACGACACGCAGGGAATACGGTGAGGCTATTCTTTGATATGCCCGCCACACAGGACACTCGCTCAATGAAGACATTCTTGGCAAATGCTTTCGCTGTTGTTCGTACTTTAATTATACTTCCTCTTTTCTAAATCGATAGTTTTTCCCATGTTCATATGGAATCGCTGTTTCTCAGTAACCTCTCTGAAATTATTATCTTGTTTTTGTTCAGAGCTTTAAGTTAGGATTTCCTTCCTGACACAACAACCACTTCTTAATTATAGTTTTCCCAATAAAAACAAATAAAAACTATGGGAGGCAGAGGAGGCTCAAATTTTTACTAGGATCGTATACAAATATCTCCAAATCATATAACAACGGCAATTTTGCTTGCAAAGCACTGCCCTAACGATGTCTAGTAATCGAACCAGTCTCCCAAAGTGAAATGAGTCCAAGAACAACCGTACCATGAACATATAAGACAAAAGCCTGTAACCTGAGTGCGTGTGAGTGCGTGCGTGTTTGTGTGTGTGTGTGTGTGTGTGTGTGTGTGTGTGTGTGTGTGTGGTGTGTGTGTGTGTGTGTGTGTGTGTGTGTGTGTGTGAGATATATATATATATATATATATATATATATATATATATATATATATATATATATATATATATATATATATATATATATATATATATATAGAGAGAGAGAGAGAGAGAGAGAGAGAGAGAGAGAGAGAGAGAGAGAGAGAGAGAGCCCTTGGAACAAAGAAACAAGGTGAACAAACACCGAATTTAACCACGTGACAAAGTACAATAATGCAAACATAACTGGATATCAATAAAACATTATTCTGACGTCTTTGTTCGTTCCGTATGTTTATAAACGAAGCCTTGTGTGGCATTTACTTACCAAATATTAATAAAATGTTGGAACAACACTGGATGACTGTGAGGTTTGACCATTAAACTTCAAATTGAACTGTAAAAGCATAACATCTGAAAGCAGCAAATGTCAATATTATCAATATATGCAGAATTAAACTAGACCTTAAATATTGAATATAAGACAATAAATGTGGTGTTTGTGCGAGGTCTGAACAATTGATCTTTAATATTACACATTTGGTATTTGTGATCAGTATAGTGCATATAGACCAATGTTTGCACACTGCATCTGTTATTTTGACTATGTTTTGTGTGTTACTATTAGTCCCGTTATGAGGGTGAACACTGACATGCTGGAGTTGGGTAATAAAGACTGGATGCCCTTCCTAACGCCCAACGGTGGGTTCGATCGCGGGTTTCTCACCTACCGAGTCGATCATTCTAACCTCTACGTTACTGCAGGCCTTGGTTTGCATATTGTACCTAAACATGAAAATTAGGCTCAACTTTGTGCCAGTCCGAATTCCTTAACTGGTTTGTACTAAAAGTTCGAATCCTGGTTTAGGGCACTTATATTGTTCGTGTTTACACATATGATAATGTATTGAAATTGGTAAAGCCTTGGGTAAATATAGGGATTGTCTGTGAGCTAAAGGTTCAAACCCAGGTTAGGGCCAGTTTTAAGTGTAATGTTTTCACAAAATTATAAAGTCCTTACTCATGTAAATAATGGAAAAGCTGTCATTAAAAAAAAGAAAACTGTGAAATCGCTTCATATGTCACTATTAATTCCCATCACTGGGGTGGACACAGACGCAGTGTGACCGGGGAATTAAGCTTAGATGTCCTTCCTAACGCCCCACAGTGGACTCAATCGCGATCTGTCAACTCCCAAATCGAGTTTTCTAATCACTTGGCTACTGTGATCCCCAGTCATTATAGAAAACTGATAACGTTGATATAACGTTGAACAGAATGCCAGCAAATGAAGTATAACTTAGAAGAAAGTGAATGTTGGTGTCAGTAAAGGTATTATCTGGCAGTAAAACCTAGAGCCAAGACCATAAATCTCAAAGAAGCTAGTGAGATACAGCAATCCTATATGAATATAGTGAAAGAAAATATTTGGATTAACAGTTATTTTTCTGTATTGAAATTTAAATACCTAGAATTTTCATCTATTTCACTGTCTACTTATTATACTTTCGAGCTCTTTCTGTCATTGTTGCTGTAAGAGGCTATTGGGTTTAAATTGGAGACTGATTCATAGGATTCTCTCACATATATAATCCTTCACCCCCAATGGAAAACTTCACAAGGTATTCTCTCTCTCTCTCTCTCTCTCTCTCTCTCTCTCTCTCTCTCTCTCTCTCTCTCTCTCTCTCTCTCTCTCTCTTCCTATGTGCGTATGGGTGTGCGTCACACATAGACAGTACTATTGCTACTGGTGCTGTTATTATCATTACTGCTACTGCTATCGCTACTCTTACTTCTCTATCCCAACACAAATTTGAATAAAATTTAAATTTTGAAAATGTTTATGGCTATAGATATGATATGAAGTGAAAAAATATTCATATATGCAATTATTAGAGAAGGAAATATTATATGAAGTAACAATATTAAAAACAAAACAAAACAAGGAATCTTATGCTCTAGGTGAGCACGTGTAGACTAGTAAATAAATAAATAAATAAATAAATAAAAACAAATAGAGAAACAAAAATATAAATAAATAAACAAATATATAATAAATATATGACATTTAAATAATTGAATAAATAGACATACAGGTAACTATTTAAACATAAATAAACCAATAAGAAAATGCTTGCTTAGAGAGGAGAAAAATAAATCAGAAAACACTCAGAAAAAAATATAAATACATTAAACAAAAATTTTTAATACATAGATCTTGTTGAAAGAATATTGCTCCATCTTGGTGGGAGGGTGTGTTTGGGGGGTAGTTTCAAGATGATGGTGCAGTATACCTCTCCCAATTTTCTTTCATTTTGAATCCCTCACGTCTAGAGAAGGATAAAAATCCCGACTCAAGCGGACTGCAGTGACCTGACAATCCAATTCTTCCATGTCTTTTTGTGTCCAGAAGACCTTGTAATTCCTTTATTATTCTCAAGAATTCAGGTATTTTTGCGATTTCTTTCAAAAACTGCCGCATGATTTATTTCCTCCGAAATCTCTTTCCAACTTTCTTTTGGGAAATATTGTGCAATTTATTGGGTAAGTATTTTAGTGAATCTTTTTACGTATCAATAAATAGCTATCCATCTATTTATTGAAAGCTCTTCCTCTGCTTCTTATAAATGGCTCAAAGGATGCCATGTTGAAATTCTTAAGGTCTGGTTGAATTATTGTGCCCCGTCACGGTCTGAAGTTAGAAAGGGTATGCACTCAGGGTAGCGATTACATCTGCCAAAACAAGTCCTTCGTAAGAAGGCAACCATCCTAGCCCTTGGTAGGAAGGGAGTCCGTGACGTAAAACCGGAACAAACAATCAGTAGTTCATCTACCCAAGGCGGGTCATGCATCTGCTCTTCGTCAGAGCTACTTGAGGTTTGTAGCGGAGAGGGTCTTGCCGTTTCTCCTATAGCAATCTATAGTGTAAAGTATCGCTATAAGTAAAGGTTTTGAGAAGTTAACTTTCTTCATCTCGTAGCTCTTGCTTAAAGAAAAAATATGGGACACCACATTTCCGCCATGATTCTCTAGGTTTGTAATATTACCCACACCTTCTCAGAGACGATGACAGGACTTAGTGCTGTTCATGTGTCCTTAAAAATTATGACTGGAAGTAGTAGAGACAGTTTGTGAGAATATTTTTAGTGTTCTTTAGGTTAAGATGTTTGCTGGACAAAATATTGTTTCTATTACTTATGCTATATTGCGCAAAAAGAAAAAAAAATAATATATTTTGTAATACTTTTGTAATATTTTGTCAATAAACTATATATATATATATATATATATATATATATATATATGTATGTATGTATGTATGTATGTATGTATGTATGTATGTATGTATGTATGTATGTATGTATGTATGTATGTATGTATGTATGTATGTATGTATGTATGTATGTATGTATGTATGTATGTATGTATGTATGTATGTATGTATGTATGTATGTATGTATGTATGTATGTATGTATGTATGTATGTATGTATGTATGTATGTATGTATGTATGTATGTATGTATGTATGTATGTATGTATGTATGTATGTATGTATGTATGTATGTATGTATGTATGTATGTATGTATGTATGTATGTATGTATGTATGTATGTATGTATGTATGTATGTATGTATGTATGTATGTATGTATGTATGTATGTATGTATGTATGTATGTATGTATGTATGTATGTATGTATGTATGCATGCATGCATGCATGCATGTATGTATGTATGTATGTATGTATGTATGTATGTATGTATGTATGTATGTATGTATGTATGTATGTACGTACGTACGTACTTACGTATGTATGTATTGTGACAGAGTGTTTCGCTCAATGTCAACAGAGGCTGTTAGATGCCTTATTAAATAAATTAGTAACATAACTGTTATTTTCTAACTAAAAAAATTAAAATAATTCCCTTTAATATAACTGTTATTTTCTAACTAAAAAAATTAATTCCCACTTCTTGACTTTCGCAGATTATGATTATTTGCAATTTGTATTTTTGCT
>JAXCGZ010017447.1:60000-65814 GCA_037179515.1 Halocaridina rubra | reverse complement strand
CTTGAATGAAATGGGCCTCAGAGTATACCAATTGAACTAGGTACATTATTGGGAGGAGGCCTTGAACGAGAGTTACATGAGAATGGGGATCCATTGGGATGGAGGAATAGGTTGAAATTTTTGGGTTCACATTTGCCCATAACATATGCTAATGAGATCATTCATCATGTGGTATGCGTACTGTATATGTATTAGACATGTGTTCATATATGTTAGTTATGTATGTTCACATATTAGAAGATTTTAGATTTGTTTTTTCTTTTTTTTATCATTTTACTATGCCTTCGGGAAGGGCAAAGGAAACTACCCTTATCGGGCATTATTTTTTTTTTACTTTTTAAACACACACATACACGCACATAAGCATACACGCATGTGTATTTGTGGATATCGTTATCGTTTCTCAGGCTGATATCTCCATATGTCGATCAATCTATCTATCTATCTATCTATCTATCTATCAATATCTATATCTATCTATCTATCTATCTATATATATATATACATATATATATATATATATATATATATATATATATATATATATATATATATATATATATATATATATATATATATATATATATATATATATAGATAGATATATATATACACACACACATGTACATATATTAATGGTTTATGGTATGGGACCGAAGTAGCTTAGTAGTAATTTCACTCATCTCGGGAAGTTAAATACCCGTGATGAAGAGCACCGTGATGCGCTATAAAGGACATCCAGACCTAATTCTCCAGCTCCCATTTGTCTGTGTCCAGTCCCAAGTATAACATCTCTCAAGTTAGGGTTTCTTCATTTGCGTTTTTTTTTTATATTTCCAAGTTATTTATTTGTTGTATTGATATTTATGAAAGTTTATTTTATTATTCATCATAATATAAAATTTCGTAAAAAAAATAAGTATTACACAAGTCTGGCAAAACATTCGTAAAATGTTTATAAGAGTAAATCCTTTTCCAAATGCTATATTTGGTGCTGATATGTCTATGCCACCATTACTTGAAACTGATGGACTCCTTACTCAATGTCCTAAAGGGCATTTTAGCTGATTTTTTTTTTTATTAGCAAGCATGTATGCCTCAGAATTGTCATCAGGAATCTAAACTGACATCTCTAGCATTTCAATCGTTTGAGGTCAAATGGTTGTTTCTTGACTTGGGTGCTAATGGTGGTACTAACCCTAATGGAATTTTGCCTCTATTTAGCACCAAAATAATTAGTGATATAGCAACAACTGATCAATTCTCGCTGTTTTCCCTCTTGTTGGAGGAATGATAATGTGGCTGCTCCTCCTGAAAATTATAATGAAAGCGCATCAGCCACTGATTATTGCGCAATAACACTAAATCCTATGTTATCAAAGTTATCCAGTTCTTCTTAAATTGATTGTATGATTATCCAGAGTGTGTTGGATTTTTTTTTTTATGAATACGTAGTTTTGTTTTGCAAAGAAACTGGGCAGTTTTAATATTCTTCTAACAATTTTTCTAGATTTGCAGAAACCAGTGGACTCTGGTCAGGAGGAACTCATGATTGGCCTTGACTTTGGTGTTGCTTTTGATCGCCTTAAGCATGTGTCTTATTTTTCAATTAAGAAATATGGATGTTGGTAGAGTTTTTCTTTGTATTATTGTACAGTTCCCTGATAACAGGACTAAGAAGGTGATGCTAAATAGAAATTACAGCAAATTCACTGATGTGCATTCAGGTGTTCCTCAGGGTGTTGCTCTTGATCCCTTGCTTTTCTTGAATACCCATAAGATGTGGATAGGTTTTGAAGACAAATTAGTTGCATATGCTGATGATGCCACTTTATTTGCTGTTGTCCCATTCCAGTACATTATCTAGCTGCTTCTGCGTCTCTAAACAGTGATCTTGCTAAAAATAATTGCTTGGTGCAAGATTTTGAACAAGAACGCAAAATATGATAATCAGTTTAAGAACTATTGAGTCATAACAAGACAATCTTTTCATCCATAATGGTCCCTTATCATTATATGATCTGCTAAAATTTCTGGCCGGGGGACTTGAGATGGTAAGTCAACCTCAAACAACATATTTGTTGTATAACTTCCTCAGATGCACAAAAAATTGGTATGTTGAAATATTATTTTAAGGTTTTGGGTTACACATTTGTTATGATGAACTCTTTAATTATTTTACGATTCCAAAGCTGGAGTATTGCGCCACAGCTTGGTCGACGGCTGCAGATATTCAAGTACAAGTTTTCGATAAAAACATCCGTGCAGTTAAATGTATTATTCCTGAATTAAGCACTAACTTGTGGCATAGATGCGGTGTTAACTCGCTTTGCTTGTTGTATGGAATTGATCACAAGAGTTAATCGCGTTTTGCAACGGGCTTTGCCTGGCTCATTAGGCTCCACATGAATTACCAGGAATATAGGCAATGCCAGTAGTTGCACATTTTATTATTAAGTTTATTATAAATCAGTATTCAAGAAGTTTTATTCCAGCTACCACTGGGATGTGGAAGGAATTCCCGAGCAACGTTCCTGAGACACTGGACATCCAAAAGTCTAAGTTAGGCAAAATTATTTTGTTTTTTTATTAAGCATACCTTAATGCAGAAGTTTGATATTAAAGGGCACAATGCCAGTATTGCAATGCTGATATGTTCCGTTTATATCTACTGTTACTCTTCTTCATCATTTTGCTTTCCATGCTAAAACCGCCTGGTTTATAGTCAGTGACTTTTTCAAGTAAGGCTTGTTACTTGGCTCAATAATAATAATAATAATAATAATAATAATAATAATAATAATAATAATAATAATAATAATAATAATAATAATAATAATAATAATAATAATAATAATAATAATAATAATAATAATGATATTAATAATAATAATAATGATAAAATAATAATAATAAAAATAATAATAATAAAGATAATAATAATAATAATAATAATAATAATAATAATAATAATAATAATAATAATAATAATAATAATAATAATAATAATGATAATAATAATAATAATAATTATTATAATGATAATAATAATAATAATATTAATAATAATAATTATAATAAAAATAAAAATAGTATTATTATTAATAATAATAATAATAATAATAATAATAATAATAATAATAATAATAATAATAATAATAATAATAATAATAATAATAATAATAATAATAATAATAATAATAAAGTTACCAATAGCAATATTAAGATGGCGATTTAATTTTCAATGATTAACGATAAATGATAGACGAAGCTGTGTTCTTAATTGCTGTAAGATCCTCCCCCCTCATTAAAAGTTTTTTCCCTATATCTCTCCTTCCCCCCCTTCAGCGATTCCTGTTGCCCTGTCATATGTCATATGCAGGTAATGGTCGACCGGGATTTTTTTTCCGCTACTAGCTTTCATATTTCCCAATACAATTTTTGTCTTTATTGAAGGCACAGGTGCAGTCGATGGCGTTGCAGTCAACTCCCGAAAAATCCAGTGGTGAATGTATCTTTCTATATATATATATATATATATATATATATATATATATATATATATATATATATATATATATATATATATATATATATATATATATATATATATATATATATATATATATATATATATATATATATATATATATATATGCGAATGATTTTTACCATGACCGGGAGTTGAACCTAGGACACATAATTACTGTGCCATGGTGCAGCCAACTATACCACAGAAGGTCTAAAAGGGAAACAAGCCTTACAGCTATATCTGCTATGCTTAGGAATGAACGCATTCTAGGTTCAAGTCCCGGTCTGGATAGAAATTATTGATGTTTTCACTTATGGTAATGTACTTATTTGATTATTGCTGGTCCCAACTGAGACTGAGATTTGAATTAAATGTGAAAACGGTGCCACGAGTGAGGTTGTGGGAAACTGTAATATGAAGAGAGTTGCATTCAGATAGAATGCGTTCATTCCCAGCATAGCAGATATAGCTTTAAGGTTTGGTTCCCTTTTAGACCTTCTTGGTGTAGTTGGTAGTGCCTTGGCACAGTAATGATGTGTCCTAGGTTCAAGTCCTGGTCGAGGCAAAAAATATTCATGTTTTCACATATGGTAATGTGCTTATTTGATTATTGCTGGTCCCAAATGAGATTGAGATTTGAATAAAATGCAAAAAACGAAGCCACGATGAGGTTGGAGTAAACTGTAATATGAACAAAGTGGCATTCAGACAGAATGTGTACATTCCTAGTATAGCAGATATAGCTGTAAGAATTGTTTCCCTTTAAGACCTTCTGCGGTGTAGTTGGTACCGCCTTGGCACAGTAATTGTGTATTTGGCTCGAGTCCCGGTCGAGGTATAAATTCTTAAAGTTTTCTCATATCGTAGCGTGCTTATTTTAATATATATATATATATATATATATATATATATATATATATATATATATATATATATATATATATATATATATATATATGTCTATTATATATATATATATATATATATATATATATATATATATATATATATATATATATATATATATATATATATATATATATATATATATATATATATATATATATATATATATATATATATATATATATATATATATATATATATGTGTGTGTCTGTGTGTGTATGTATGTGTGCACTTATGTATGTACATATGTAGGTATGTGTATTAGAAGTGAATATGTATGTATCGGCATTTTTTTAAGATTATGACACCAGGACTGGAAAAGATAATTGCCATCATGTGGCCTTTACACCAAGAAGACAGTAGTATATTAAGCAAAAAGAAACGGAGATGGGGAATGTTGTGACTTATCGGATATAAAGGGATTAAGAGGGATTTGTGACGAATGGGTAGGAGTATTTGGTGCACATGTAAGCATAGAAAAACTACCGTATCTGAAGGAAGACTGAACTTCGAGCTGTCCTTTCCGATTCTATTCAGATCCTAAAGATCTCCAGTCACAGTATTGCAAATATGTATGTATGTATGTATGTATTTAATTGCCTAATTGAGCTTACGGGAAGGAGCCCCAAGCTCACAACTTCCGGTCTCCTGGTCGGTTCTATTTGGTACTTAGTGATACTTATCATACTTGTCCTTAAAACTATGGATTGAGTGAGCATTAACTACTTCCTCGCTTAGCGAATTCCAACTATCAACTACTCTTACACTAAAAAAAAAAAAATACTTCCTTACATCCTGCAAAGAAATTTTCTTACGAAGCTTCAAACTATGACCTCTAGATCTACTGCCAGCCATATCAAAATATTGATCCCCATCCACTCTGTCAAAACCATGAAGGAATTTAAAGACCATTACATCTGACACCAGTTTCGTGGAATGTCTTTGGAGTATTTCTACCTTGACTACGTGCTTTTTCAAGTGCGGATTCCAAAAGGGGGCTGCATATTAAAACTTTGGCCTCACTAAGGTTACATAAACATAAATATTTCTGAACATTTCCTTGTCCATGTGCCTGAAGGCTACCCTTCCATTAGTATATATATATTTATGCAAATGCACGTATACAAATTTATTGTATTTGTAGTATTTTATATATATATATATATATATATATATATATATATATATATATATATATATATATATATATATATATATATATATATATATATATATATATATATATATACATACGATTTTGACACCAGGACAGGTAAAAGAAAAAATCTGCCCTCATTGGGTCTGGAGACGAAGTAAACATAAAGTAAAAAAAAAAGTGATGGGAGTATTGTGACTTGTCAGATGTGAAGGGATA
>JAXCGZ010017447.1:45000-47500 GCA_037179515.1 Halocaridina rubra | reverse complement strand
TGTCTTACTCTAACCCTCTGTTCCCTTCCTTCTAAGTAAGTTTTTATCCATTCCAAGACATTTCCACCTATTCTCGCCATTGATTGCAGCTTCCTAATAAGTCTCCCATGTGGAACAGTGTCAAACGCTTTCTGGAAGTCTAGGAATATGCAATCTGCCCAGCCCTCTCTTTCCTGTAAGATTTGGCTTACCTCATCATAAAATTCTAATAAGTTTGTTACTGTTGATCTTCCTTCTCTGAAGCCATGTTGCCTCACTGACAAAAAGTTGAAGGATTCCAAGTGAAGAGAGATATGTTTCCTTAGTAGTTTCTCCATAAGTTTGCAAACTATGCTGGTCAAGGAAACTGGTCTATAGTTCAGAGCCGTATCCCTCCTTCCCTTTTTGAAGATAGGTATCACATTTGCTTGTTTCCAGCATCTTGGAATCTCCCCCGACTCCAGTGACTCCTTAAATATGATACTTAGTGCCACTGATATTGTGTTTGCGCATTTTTTAAGCACATGAGGGGATATGTCATCAGGACCTGTAGCTTTATGAACATCTAAATCCATCAGCGCCCTGCATACCTCTGTGGCTGTAAGGTTGATGTTCTCTAATACCGGCCCTTGAGCTTCTATCACTGCAATCTGAGGGGGTGGGGTATTTTCTACTGTAAATACCGACTGAAACTCCTTGTTCAATTCTTTGCAGATCTCTTCGTCCGTCTCAGTGATGCTTCCATCCGCTCTCTTTAGCCTTAAAACCTGTTCTTTTACCTTCAGTTTTCCTCTGATAAAGCTGTGGAAAAGCTTGGGATTTTCTTTAGCCTTCCTGGTGATGTCCCTCTCATAATCTCTCTCTGCCTCTCTCCTTTTACTTAGGTAGTCATTTCTTGCTCTTTTGTAGGTTGTGTGTGTGTGGTGTGTGTGTGTGTGTGTGTGTGTGGGGAGTGTGTGTGTGTGTGGGGGGGATGGGGGCTGTGTGTGTGTGTCAGTGTGTGTGTATGTGTGGGGGTGAATATGTGTGTGAATAGCATCATATAGATTGAGAGTTTTCTATGTAATCTGCTTCTAACAATCTATTATTTATTCAAATACAGTAAAAATAATACATTTTTTAAGGTGGGAGGTCCAACTTAGGGAGGGGGAGAGTGAGGAAACAATAACAAGAGCAACAGGAGGAAGGAAGAGGAAGAGAAGGAAAAAAGAGTAACAATAGGAGTTGGAGGAGGAGGTGGAGGAGGTAGAAAATAAAGTGGAGAAAATAGCTATAGATTGATAGATAGATAGCTAGGTAAAGAAAATGATAGATAGATAACGAAATATAGAATGTGACATGGAGATAATAGATAGATCGATAGGTAGTTAATTAGGTAGGTAGGCATGTAGAGAGAGAGAGAGAGAGAGAGAGAGAGAGAGAGAGAGAGAGAGAGAGAGAGAGAGAGAGAGAGAGAGGAGAGAGAGAGAGAGAGAGAGAGAGGAAAAAATTATCGACACTTCGTCGACACCCATTCCTGGTTTACGCCCAATTCAATACTCTCTTTTTCACTATTTTTTTTCAAAGTTTATTACTTTTTTCAGTGGAATACGGGAAGAGAGTAAAAGGGCCTCATCTTATTGTTTATTTCTTAAATAATAATAATAATAATAATAATAATAATAATAATAATAATAATAATAATAATAATAATAATAATAATAATAATAATAATAATAATAATAATAATAATAATAACAATGATAATTATAATATTTATACATTAAAACGTTATGCATAAATATGAAAAAAATAAACCAACAATAAGTACATAACTATATCAATCTGTCAGTAAAAAAAATGAATAATGTTTATTGAATAAATGAGCAGATATGAGATGAAATGTGATTTAGTTTGTGACAGAATACTGAAAAATTGATATCTTGCCCCCGTCAATTATCATTAACGAGCATGAGAAAAAAATAACATCTTCAACGATGCCCTCCAAGGCGAACTGCAGAGGATGATATTAACAGATTAAGAAATAGGAATAGCAAACTTAGAGTCATAATATTGTATCTTGTTAAAGTCACAAAATCCTATTCTAAGGAGAACTAGCATGATAAAATTCACTCTCATTTCGTGAATAAATGTTATTTGCATAAAAAGCCTCCATGCTGGATTTGTGATTACTGAAAGTCGTTGCTTTCCTCTTTTTCTGTGCTTGTATCACTTGACATCTTGCAAGATAAATTTCTTTAAAGATATCCTCTGCAATGATGCTTTCAGAGACGAACTGCAGAGGATGATACAAATAAATTAAGGAATAGGATAGCAAACCCAGAGTCATAATATTGTATTTTGCTAAAGTAACAGTATTCTTTTATAAGGACAACTAGTATATATATATATATATATATATATATATATATATATATATATATATATATATATATATATATATAATATATATATATATATATATATATATATATATATATATATATATATATATATATATATATATATATATATATATATA
>JAXCGZ010017447.1:37500-42500 GCA_037179515.1 Halocaridina rubra | reverse complement strand
TATATATATATATATATATATATATATATATATATATATATATATGATGTGCCCGCCCTGTGGGGCGGGCACAACATCAAAGAATAGCCTCAACGTATTCCCTGCATGTCGTAAAAGGCGACTAAAAGTGGACGGGGCGGGGGAACTAGGATTCCCCCCCATTGTATCAACCTCCTGCGAGACGTCAAAGAGGAAGGGGAGTAGAGGGGAGAATAACTTCTCCCCAAACTCTAGTTTTGGGGTGTCTAAATGTGCGTGGTAGTTTTGCGATAGAGAGCAAAAGAAGTGAGATTCGATATATGTTTGGTAGGAGGAGGATGGATGTATTGGCATTGTGTGAGACGAAGATGAAAGGAAAGGGAGAAGTGGCATTTGGTGATGTGGTGGGTAGGGTGTCTGGGGTTGAAAGGGGGAGAGCGAGAGAAGGTGTGACATTATTGCTGAGTGAATGGATGGTAAATCAGATAGGGAATGGAATGAAGTGTCATCTAGGCTGATGTGGGTGAGGGCTAGGATAGGAAGGGAATGTTGGGCTTTTGTTAGTGCATATGGGCCAGGATGTGAGAGAAGTGAGGAAGAGCGGGATGAATTCTGGAATGAGTTAACTAGATGTGTGGATGGTCTGAGTAGAAGGAACTATGTAGTTGTGTTGGGTGACTTGAATGCCAGAGTGGGTGATGGAGAGATAGAAGGTGTTGTAGGAAAGTATGGGGTACCAGGTGGGAATGAGAGTGGCGAGAGACTGTTAGATATGTGTGTGGAGCAAGAGTTGTTGATTGGTAATAGTTTATTTAAGAAGAAGTTAATAAATAAGTATACATGGATGAGAGTGGCAAATGGGAGAGTGAAAGAAAGAGCATTGATGTATTATGTGTTGGTAGCAAAGAGCATGGTTGGTAGAGTGAAAGATGTACATGCATTCAGGGGTGTGGCTGCTGGAATGTTTGATCATTTTTTGGTTGAAGCAAAAGTGGTACTAGCAAATGAGTGGGGAAATAGTGTGGGGGGATGTAGAAGGGAAATAGTGAAGGTGGTAGAGTTGAAAAAGCCAGAGAAGAGACAGAAATATCAGACACTTTGAGAGTGGCATATGACAGGGTGAAAGAAAGAGAAGTTGGGGAGTTAGGGGAGGAATGGGGGTTGATGAAAGAAGGTTTTGTGGGACATGCAAGTGATATGTGTGGAAAGAGGTTTGTTGGAGGTGGCACGAGGAGGGACAGCGAGTGGTGGAATGAAGGGGTGAAAATGAAGGTGGAAGTGAAAAAGAGGGCTTTTGAGGAATGGCTGCAGTGTAAAAGTAAGGAGAAGTATGAATGATATAGGGAGAAAAATGTGGAAACCAAGCGGAAGGTAGAGGAAGAGAAGAGGTTGGCAAATGTTAGGTGGGGACAGGATTTAAGTAGGGCATATGAGGAGAATAAAAAGAAGTTTTGGAAAGAAGTGAAGAGAGTAAGGAAGGGTGGATCGAGGATGGAACAGACAGTGACAGATGTGAATGGACAGATTTTAAGAAGGAATGATGCAAGGAAAAGATGGGCAGAATATTTTGAGTGCTTGCTGAATTTTGAGGAAGATAGAGAGGCAGCTATAGTGTCAGTGGGAGGGGTTCAAGGGCCAGTAATGGGAGATAAAAATGAGAGAGAGATTACAAGAGAGGAGGTGAAAAGGGCATTGTATGAAGTGAAAGCAGGTAAAGCACCTGGAATGGATGGTGTGAGAGCGGAGATGTTGAAAGAAGGGGATGTGACTGCATTGGAATGGTTAGTGAGAGTGTTTAATATATGCTTTATGTTGTCACTGGTGCCAGTGGAATGGATGATTGTCTGTATAGTGCTACTATACAAAGGTAAGGGAGATATGTATGAATGCAGTAATTTTAGGGGTATAAGTTTGTTGAGTGTGGTAGGAAAAGTGTATGGTAGGATACTGGTTAATAGGATTAGGGATAAGACAGAATATGTGATCATGGAAGTGCAGAGTGGTTTTAGGAGAGGTAGAGGTTGTATAGATCAGATTTTTATAGTTAGGCAGTTATGTGAGAAATTTTTAGCAAAGGGTAAGGATGTATATTTTGCATTTTTGGATCTGGAGAAAGCATATGATAGAGTTGATAGAGAGGCTATGTGGAATGTTTTGAGATTATATGGAATTAATGGTATATAGTTGCATGCAGTGAAGAGTTTGTATGAGGGCAGTAGAGCTTGTGTTAGGGTAGGGAATGAAGTGAGTGAGTGGTTTTTTGAGTGTGAGACTGAGACAGGGATGTGTGATGTCACCATGGCTGTTCAATTTGTATATTGATGGAGTTGTAAGAGAGGTGAATGAGCGAGTGCATGGTCGAGGTTTGAGAATGGTAGATGAGGATGATGATGAGTGGGAGCTGAATCAGTTGCTGTTTGCAGATGATACTTTGGTGGTGGCAGATTCAGAGGAAAAGCTGTGTCAGTTAGTGTCAGAATTTGGAATGGTGTGTGAGAGAAGGAAGTTGCGAGTGAATATGGGAAAGAATAAGGTTATGAGGTGTACAAGAAATGAGGATGGTGTGGATTGA
This sequence comes from Halocaridina rubra, assembly GCA_037179515.1. Classification (NCBI taxonomy): domain Eukaryota; kingdom Metazoa; phylum Arthropoda; class Malacostraca; order Decapoda; family Atyidae; genus Halocaridina; species Halocaridina rubra. The sequence continues at coordinate 39,949 of JAXCGZ010017447.1, read as the reverse complement.
ATGTTATGTTGAATGGAGAGACACTTGAGGAGGTTAATCAGTTTAAGTATTTAGGCTCGGTTATAGCTGCAAATGGTGGAGTGGAAGCAGATGTGTGTCACAGAGTGAATGAAGGATGTAAAGTGTTGGGTGCATTGAAAGGAGTGATGAAGAATAGAGGGTTGGAAATGAATGTTAAGAAAATTTTCTATGAAAAAGTGGTTGTGCCAACTGTGATGTATGGATCAGAGTTATGGGGTATGAAAGTAAGTGAGAGACGGAAACTAAATGTGTTTGAGATGAAATGCCTGAGGAGTATGATTGGTGTATCTCGATTGGATAGGGTTAGGAATGAAGTGGTGAGAGCAAGAACGGATGTGAGGAGAGAAATTGCAGCCAGAGTAGATATGAATGTTCTGAGATGGTTTGGCCATGTGGAAAGGATGGATGATGAAAGGCTGCTGAAAAAGGTGATGAATGCGAGAGTTGATGGGAGAAATGTTAGAGGGAGGCCTAGGTTTGGATGGATGGATGGAGTAAGGAGAGCCCTGAATGATAGGAGGATGGCTGTGAGGGAAGCAAGCGAGCGTGCTAGGAATAGGAATGAGTGGTGAGCGATTGTGACGCAGCTCTGATGGGCATCTGCTGTTACCACGGGGCTGCATCTTACAGAGGTAGCCCTGTGGTAGGGGCAGTAGGAGGAGTTGGCAGTTGTGAAGCGACACAGGTTGTGGAAGAGCCGGGAGGATGGGCTGTGGTACTCCAGCAGTGCCATCTGAACGGTCGCTAGCTCCCTCGTCATTGCCCATAGAGCAAAGTAATCCCCCTATATATATATATATATATATATATATATATATATATATATATATATATATATATATATATATATATATATATATATATATATATATATATATATATATATATATATATGTTTGTGTGCATTTTTTTTAACTATATATGTAATTGTTTTTGTATATACATGTATATGGGCATGAGTGTACATGTGCTTGTATATGTATATATATTCGTGTGCATATTTATATATATTTATATTACTGTTTTTCACCCTTATTCTTGTCATTTCTTCTATTTGGTTTGTGTGATTTTGAGCTCATTAGTTATTTGCTGTTTTATATTAAAGGGGTTATCTACTTACCAATCTATATTCGTAATTAGAGATTAACATATTCAATTGTTAATGACTTATTAATGATTTTAAAGTTTTTTTGGATTGAGGGTATTATTTCTTTTAGATTAGACTTGACTTACTCTCTTTAATTTCTTATTCCCTCAGGTCTCCTGAGTCCTTTTTGTTTTTACTCCCTCTGTCATTGTTAATTTACATTCACTTCTGTTTGAGATTAAGAAGGGGTCCAGATAGGACCCAAAATAAAGCGTTATTTTTTTCTATGTGATGTTTCACTAACGGTCTCTCTCTCTCTCTCTCTCTCTCTCTCTCTCTCTCTCTCTCTCTCTCTCTCTCTCTCTCTCTCTCTCTCTCTCTCTCTCTCTCTCTCTCTCTCTCTGTATATATATATATATATATATATATATATATATATATATATATATATATATATATATATATATATATATATATATATATATATATATATATATATACTTATATACGCAGTATCTTTTCATCATTATAATCTCTAGCACATACTCTTTCATGCGTCATTGACATAGCATGCTCCCCCGCTGAGGGACACGGGCAAGAATGCCTCCTTTGTATTCCACTAAGTGCCGTAAAAGTCGACCAAACGGTGTAGAATATGGGGACTTGTAATCATCACCATAGTATTTTCTTTCCACAGACTCAAGGTATTCTATATCAATTCTGCTATCTTCCTTATAAGGGGAGCTACGGTTCTTGAATGTACACTATTTAGATAAATAGCAATGTAAACATACTTTTCTTTTCTTTTCTTTTTTTTACAAAATCGTACCCTTAGAAGATAGTTTAGCACACTAGTAACAAGATGCTATTGTTTAACATGCTGGCAATTAGCAAATTAATCATTTTGTTTTTTGTAGGAAAGTAGTAAATTGGCAAGCTTTAGCAAACGTGCAGGTAGATGAACATACTTTTTTTTTTATAAGAGGGTTGTAACTAGCTAATAAGAATCCCATTTGAAAGAACTGTAATACTAAAGCAATCCTTTTTAAGCAAAATTGTAGCACAAAAACGCCCTTTCTAACAATATTGTAAGAAGAAAACAACATGCTCTTCTAACTATATTGTAGGAAGAAAACAACATGCTCTTCTAACAATATTGTAAGAAGATAACATATTCTTCTAACAATATTGTATGAAGATAACAACATGCTCTTCTAGCAATATTGTAAGAAGATAACAATATGCTTTTCTAACAAAATTGTCGCAATATAGAAACATCTTTCCAAATAAAATTGCAACGAGATAATACCATGGATTTTTAAAAAACATTATAACAAGACA
>JAXCGZ010017447.1:25000-27500 GCA_037179515.1 Halocaridina rubra | reverse complement strand
CACTCCTCGTGCAGCTCATGCCTTTACTCTTACTAATATTTACCTGCAACTTCTCCAAATGATTCAGTTCATTCTCAGTATCAGCCACCAATGCTGTGTTATCTGCAAACAGATATTGATTCAGTCTTCACAACCTTCCATACTCACTCACGAATTTTAAACTGCTGTCTAATACTCCTCATTTAATTCCCTTACCACTCCATCCATAAACAAATTAAGCAATCATGGCGACATTACACAACCTCGACGTAATCCTACATTCGCTTCAAACCAATCATTCATGCCATTCCGGACTCTCACACAAGCCCCATTATTCATGTAAAAACTCTTGAACACATGCAATTAACTTCCAGCTATTCCATAGAGTTGTAATACACTACACATTGCCTCTCTATCAACCCTCTCATACACTTTCTTTAAATCCATTAAAGCTCAAAAATGGTCCTTGCCTTTCTCTAAGAACTTCTCACACGCCTGTGCTACCACAAACACCTGATTCACGTATCATTTTTCTCTCCTGAACCCATACTGGTCTTTCCCAGTCAATCTCTCAGTACCTTTCCTAATTCTCTCAATTAACACTCTTCCATATATCTTACCAACTTCACTTACCAAACTAATTTTTCTAAAACTACTAGACTCATACTTATCTCCTTTTCCTTTATAAAGTGGCACTACATATGCACTCCTCCAATCAACTGGGACCCTCCCATTCCTGAAGCATTAATTCAATAATTTATCTATCCATTCTATTAATTCCCCCGCCTTTTGATAGACATTCTACATGACGTCCATCTATTGCTGGTGCTCTACCTGCTTTCATTGCTCTCAGGGCCAAATTTACCTCATCTCTTTTATATATCTTTATGATTTTCATAATCTATTATTGTCATTCTCCATTCATTTCCAATAGCCATAATCTCTGCCTACTGATTAGTAGCTTGGCCATGGCAGCAGCCGCCCGTTGAGAGACTATGACTGAAGGTATTAGGATGCAACTAGGACTGGTCCAGATAGTTCCAGGTTGAGTCTTCCTTCAGGACGGTTCTTTCCTCATGCCTACATCTACACTGGATATTCTGGCGTATTCATTACACATCTCTTGCTATTCCATTACATTTGACAAGTCACAACATTCCCCACATCTGTCTCTTTTTCTTTCATTTTTCCTCACATTTGTTATTATTTATGGAAGGTCCACAGCTAATGGCCCCCAGTACCTGGCATAGAGGGGTGCGAAGAATCTCCGGGGATCGTGTTGACTCCACTATTGGCTTGAGGGCAGACACGCCTGGTGGTAGTAATGGTTCTGCCCTTAACCTTGCACCTCCCAATAGATCTGCTTCTTTCACTCTTCACTATTCTAACTTTCGTAGGCTGAATTCTAATCTTTTGTCTGTGGAACAGCACTTGGGCACTTTCCTACCTAACCTTCTCCTCCTATCTGAAACCTAGCTGTCTATACATGCTTCCACTGACCAATTTCAAATCTCTCACTATAATCTGTATACTCGTTTTCGTTCTAAAGGTGGGGTCTGTGCATACTGCAACACTAACACTCCTACTGTGAGGCTTATGGACCTTGAATCTCCTGACTTTGATGTTCTCTGGCTAAAAGTTTATCTCCCCACTACCACTATCTTCCTTTGCTTCTGCTGCTGTTCTCCAAACTCCATCGAGTTTGTTTCTTTCTTTGAATATCTGTCCTCGTGCCATGAGTCCTTGCTATCTTCTCACCCACATGCCAAAGTTCTCTACATTGGAGACTTCAATGTACACCACAGTGAGTGGCTTCATTCTTCTCACACTGATGTGGGAGGAAGCGAGGCCCTTGCATTTTTTATTACTCATGATCTGGTGCAAATTATCAAACATTCTACTCGCGTTTCTTATTGCCACGAACATGCTGGAAACACTCTTCACCTATTTTTTACTGCAAACCTTTCAAACTACTCTTATTCTGTGCTTTCCCCTCTTGGTAAATGTGACCACTCTACGATCTCAGTCTCTTCCATTTTTGCTCCCCCACCACCAATCCTTCCTTCTCAGCACCGCCTTTGGCACTTTGAGTGTAACCAACATGAAAATTTGCGTAACTTTATCTTTGACTTCCCATGGGATGACTACTGCTTTCGGTCCCGCAACCCTGATCAGGTAGCTCTAAAAGGTGCCGAGATCATGAGCGCGGGAATGGAGGTGTACATCCCCTCTTCTACAAAAAGTTTTTCTCCCCCTAAACCCTGGTTTGACTCTGCCTGCTCCATGGCTATCCAGGCTAGGAATCGGGCTCACTGATCTTACCAAGCCTCTCCTTCTGATTTAACTCGCTCTGCTTTTATTATAGCTAGGAATCGCTGCACTGCTCAGATTCGAAGGTGTAAGGCTTTCTTTATAAGAAGGAAAGTTGATGACCTTAACTTCTCTCCCACTGACAAATGCTTCTGGTCCTTAGCCAAAAACCTCTCCAAAAACTTCTGTAACTTAAGCTTTCCCCCTCTCA
>JAXCGZ010017447.1:17500-20000 GCA_037179515.1 Halocaridina rubra | reverse complement strand
CCTCTGCAAATTGGAGCTGAGAGGAGAAGAAAGAGTGACACGAGATTGATTTTGAGTAGTAGATGAAGGTTGTAAAGAAAAGGCATAGGAAAAATGAAGGGTGGAATCGTTGGCAAAGGCGTGGAGAAGAGAGGAAGATGGGGACTGAAGAAGATCGTCGATGAAGGAAAAAACAGAGTAGGTGAAAGAAATATATATATATATATATATATATATATATATATATATATATATATATATATATATATATATATATATATATATATATATATATATATATATATATATATATATATATATATATATATATAATATATAATATATATATATATATATATATATATATATATATATATATATATATATATATATATATATATATATATATTATATATATATATATATATATATATATATATATATATATATATATATATATATATATATATATAGATATATATATATATATATATATATATATATATATATATATATATATATATATATATATATATATATATATATATATATATATATATATATATATATATATATATATATATATATATATATATATATATATATATATATATATATATATATATATATATATATATTGCTGGTTCTCCATGTAACTGAGCAATAGGATATATAGCTAGAAACCAGTGCTTTCACTATTATTTTCTTGCTATAGCTGTAGCAAAAATTTTAATTCCTATTTAAAATGAGCCTTCCATTTCCATTTTTTTTTTTTTGCACATTCATTCGTTATGAGATTCAAATGATAAATGGCTGTCAAGAATTAACCCGAAGTTCCTAACAGAAGAATGATGTTTAACATCAGAAGGTCCTACTTTAATTTCTTGGTCTTTGTTTACGGTATCTAGATAAGGTCTTTATTGAATTTACTCTAATCCATTTCTTAAAAAAATATTGTATAATTCTTTCTATTGATGATTACATATCCAAGATGAAGAGGTCAAGATGTTCTATAATTTTGGGGAGAACATCTGCATCGTCTGCAGATTTGACAAGCATATAGCTTTCTCAGCAACAGTTTGTAATCATTTATAAATGTACTGAAAAGTAACGGACTGAGGGCTGAACCCTGAGGAACACCAAATTCAAAAGGGAACTTGGATGACGCATGCTTTTATTTCTATATTTACTGACTGCTTGCGATTGATAAGTTAGCCATTATTCAGAAGTCATCTATATGTAGACTTTCCATTTTCCTAAGAAGAACTGGATGAGAGTCTTTGTCAAAAACCTTGTAGAGGTCAAATAGAGCAGGCAGTGATATATCATTCCTATCTATGTTTTTGTATAATGTCTCGGTGACTTATATTAAGATAGTCTGCGTAGATATACCCTTCCCGAAGCCGTGCTGGGTTTTCGAAAAGAGATTATTTCTTGAGAATTATTCATACAAATAGTTTGCCACTATCTCTATTAGAACTTTAAATAAAATCAAGAGAAGGGTAATAGATCTGTACTTACTTGGATCCTGAGTGTCTCCCTCTTTAAATTCTGGGTAAACAATTCCATATTTTCAGTAATCTGGGAATACCCCTTTGGATGAAGAGATGTCGATGATCCAAGATATATAGAAAACTACTGCAAGTAATGATTCTTTCATGTATTTATTTCTGGAATAGCATCTACTGGCTGAGGCGTGTATTGAACATTTTTATGATTAAATGTTTCAGCCGGTTAATTTTGTGGTCTTGGATACTGTTTATGTTTTCATAAACCTCTCTCTCCTTATCTGTGAAAAAAAGTCATTAATTTTTTTACTTGACTGTTGGATCATTTATATCTATCTTAAGAGTACAGGTCTTTTTACTCAGTATATTATAATTTATAGTCGTCCATAAATTACCTGTTTTTAGCTTTAAGTATCGGAATTTCCTTCTTCCGGGTTTTGTTTTAGCCCGTTTATTGGGTGCTTTAATACGCATTTTTGAATAGTTTTCATTATTTCTCATTTAATTCATGATAGATTTAGTGTAACTTTTGCTTCATCATATATCAATTTTATATTTCAGTTTTATTTCCTTATTTATTCATGGAACAGTTGAATCAGTTATTTTCTGTGTGACCATTTGGGGAACTTTTGATTTAGTAAGACATGAAGGGTGTTTAAATTATATATGTATATATATATATATATATATATATATATATATATATATATATATATATATATATATATATATATATATATATAATATATATATATATATATATATATATATATATATATATATATATATATATATATATATATATATATATATATATATATATATATATAAAAGAATATACAGATAGATAGGCAGATAGAGAGAGACAGAGAGCATTCATATACTGACTCTCTAATATGGTACAGCATATGTTCTCAAGAATATTCTGTGGGAAAAAAAAGAATGGGCAATGATGGCATACATTCAGCACCTGTCAACTCTGCTGGTGCATTTAATTCATCATAAGCTGCATT
>JAXCGZ010017447.1:2500-7500 GCA_037179515.1 Halocaridina rubra | reverse complement strand
GTACACCACAGATGTCTATCTGGAATATATATGTATCTTATTTAAATACCCAATGTACATTGGAATAAAGGATTATTATTATTATTATTATTATTATTACTCTCTCTCTCTCTCTCAGGAAGTGGAAAGAGAGATATTGAAAAGAATAGGTTCTATTTCCCTAAACATCATAGAGCCTATTAAATGGAATAAGTTAAGTTAGTTTGAGCTTGGTTTGGTAATTTAAGCGTGTGCATTTTATTTTTATTCTGCATAGCTCTTCCTCCATGATTTTTTTTGTCTTTCAATAGAAAAGCTGATGCAAGGAATGTGATTGGTCTAGGTATAAAGACAAACAAACATATAAATAAACATTTATTTCCATTTTTACAATGGCTATTCTGTTACAAAACTAAGAGTACTTTATTTTTAGCTTAGTTATGGCCACCTGGTTTATTTCAGTGATATATATCCCTCTCATTTTAAAATCTCTCTCTCTCTCTCTCTCTCTCTCTCTCTCTCTCTCTCTCTCTCTCTCCTCTCTCTCTCTCTCTCTCTCTCTCTCTCTCTCTCGCCTGCTGGCTAGTACAGTGGTAACGCGCTGGCTTCGCATTCACGAGGTCGGAAGATCGGTTCCTGTCCAAGACCGAGAGTTTAAGCTGTTTCCTGACAGGTACTGCTGTGGTTGGCCACCACAGTGGGGGGTTGGGGCTTGCCCCGGCTGACTAATAACCATTGTATTGTAATGGAAATAAAGCTCTCTCTCTCTCTCTCTCTCTCTCTCTCTCTCTCTCTCTCTCTCTCTCTCTCTCTCTCTCTCTCTCTCTCTCTCTCTCCTCTCTCTCCCTTTTCTTTTTTTTCTTTCCTTCAATTTAAGAAGTATCTCCCTCTCAGTTTAAGAAATCTCTCTCTCTCTCTCTCTCTCTCTCTCTCTCTCTCTCTCTCTCTCTCTCTCTCTCTCTCTCTCTCTCTCTCTCTCTCTCTCTCTCTCTCTCTCTCTTAATTTATGAATTCTATTTCTGTCTGGCTATTTGTCTAGCTGACTGTCTTTCTGTGTGTGTGATTACCTAATTGCGATTACCTAATTGTGTTTACGGGAAAGAGCCCAAAGCTCGTATCTTCCGTCTCCTGATCGGTTCCATTTTATACTTAGTGATACTTATCATACCTGTCCTTAAAACTATGGATTGAGATAGCATTAACTACCTCCTCGCTTAGCGAATTCGTGTTTGTGTGTGCGTGTGTGTGTGTGTGCGTGTGAGTGTGTGTGTGTGTGTGTGTGTGTGTGTGTGTGTGTGTGTGTGTGTGATTAACTAATTATGATTACCTAATTGTGTTTACGGGAAAGAGCCCAAAGCTCTTATCTTCCCGTGTATGTGTGTGTGTGTCTAATTACATAAAGACTATAAGTATTCATTAAAGCAAAGGAATGCGATGAAGGAAATGGGAATTATCAAGAGGGGGAGGGAGAGAGGAAATGATTAGGAGGGATTGACTTAAATCGGGAATGATTAGGAGGGGAGAGATAGATTGGTAGAGAGTGATTAGGTGTGGAAGATGGGGAGTAGGGGATGTTTATGAGGGAGGGTTGGGGAATTGAGAGAAGAAAAGGGGGGATGTTGGGGTAGGGGAATACGACTGGAGATTGAGGGTTAAGGAATAGCTAGGAGGTAGGGATGGGTCGGAGATGGGATTGGTAGGAGATGGGATGGAGAGGTGTGTAACCATTACAAGTAAAAGATTTTGAGGGTAAGGAATTGCTTACGACGAGAATGGGGTAGGAATTGATTAGGGGAGGGAGGGAGGGGTAAGGAGAGCTTGATAGGGGGCGATAGGGAATGATTAGGAGGGGAGTAGAGAAAGTAGTGATAGTAACAAGCCAATAGAAATCTAACTTTGCAATTTTGCCTAATCAATACAATCCATCACTCGTGCTCTCAAATAAGCTCATTTCCTCGCTTATATAAATCATAATAATAAGCATTGTTAATCATCATGGAATCATATTCTTGTTGTTGTTGTTGTTGTTGTTGTTGTTGTTGTTGTTGTTGTTGCTCTGCTTGTTGTTCGTCTGCTTCGTCTGCTTCGTCTGCTTCGTTCGTCTGCTTGTTGTTGTTGTTGTTGTTGTTGTTGTTGTTCGTCGTTGCTCGTTGTTGTTGTTCCGTTGCCCGTTGTTGTTGTTCATATCTTCTTGGTCATGCTAGCATATCTTGCTTCTTCTTCATTCGGTGGGTGGCTGGTCTTCTTGCGTCTTCTTCTTCGTCTATCGTCCCCTGCTCATATATATGTATATATCCGATACCCGATGTATATGTATCATATATATATTGGTCATGATAGTATATATGCATATAATACATATATATAGGTGGGTGGATGTCTATATGAGTATATATATATACGTATATATATATATATATATATATATATATATATATATATATATATATATATATAGATATATATATATATATATGTATGTATGTATGTTTGTATGTATGTAATGTATGTATGTATGTATAGATATGTATGTATGTATGTATGTATGTATGATATGTATGTATGTATGTATGTATGTATGTATGCATGCATGCATGCATGCATGCATGCATGCATGCATACATACATACATACATACATACATACATACATACATACATACATACATACATACATACATACATACATACATACATATACATATACATATACATACATATTATATATATATATATATATATATCATATATATTATATTATATATATATATTATATATATCTATATGAGCGTGACGCCGGGACAGGCAAAACACTGTCCTCATCAATAAAGACCAGGACGCAAAAAAAAAAAAACACCAAGGCCAAGGAAAAGAAAAAGGTTATGAACATGGCAGAGAAAACGACAGACCGGAAAATAGTCAAAGTACATAGGACCTAGAGATATGGAGGATTAGGCCCTGAGATGACGATAGATCGACTTTTTGAAGGAAGATAGGTCATAAGAATTTGGAAAGGTATTAGGGGGGAGAGAGTTCCAGAGACTAGATGTAGATGGGAAGAAGCAGTCGCTGCACCGACCAATCCGTGAGCTACAAATCACCACACAATAAATATGAGATGAGGCCTCTTGGTGAGTGTTATGCGGCCTTGGCAGTGGGTGAGGGATACAACTCGCCAACTCATCAGATCATTGATGGAAATAGTGGGGATAAAAAAAGAAAAGGATGATACTTTAAGGCGAAGACAGAGAGAATCCAGATTAGAAGTAAGAGAAGGATCGTTAATGAGTCTGACTGATTTAGATTCAACCCTGTCAAGGTGGTAAGTATAAGATAAGCACCCCAGATTTATTAGCAGAATTCTAAGCAGGGACGGATAACTGAAAAGAGTAAAATTAATTATGGAAACGAAACAGAACTCCAAATTTTTTAAATGAAGATTTAGAAATTTGGAATATATGATTCCTCCAAGACAAGTTACAGGCTATATGGATTCCTAATATGTTGATAGAATTAAGAGGGTAAATATCGTTAGATTCGAAGACTATAGGGTTATCAGGAGAAGAAGATAAAGAGATAGCCAGAAACTTTGTCTTGGAGCCATCAAATTTAACTAAATTTTTAGTGCCCCATTCAGATACTCTCTACAAATCGGAGCTGAGAGAAGAAGAAAGAGTGATACGGATATAATTACGATACAGATAAAGGTTGTGAAGAAAAGGTAGAGAGAAAGTGAAGGGTAAAATCGTCAGCAAAGGCACGAAGAAGAGAGAAAGATGGGGATTGTAGAAGATCATTGACGAAGAGAAGGAGCAGAGTATGTGAAAGAACAGAGCCCTGTGGAACACCACTGAAAACAGAGAAAGGGCAAGAAGTAGAATCATCAACAACTACAGATATAAAAGTGTCAGAAAGAAATCTGGTAATCAGGGGTAAAGCCATAGATATGGAGTTTGCCTAACAGAGAATTGTGCCAAACTTTGTCAAAAGCTTTGGAGATATCAAGGGCGACGACAAAGGATTTACTTTTGTTCCCCAGAAAAGAGGACCTTTCATGAGTAAGATAGGACAGGAGGTTACCAGTGGATCTTGTCTTGTAGAAGCTGTACTGGTGATAGGAGATGAATGAGTTAAATTTTTTAGCAATAGCAGAGGCTAGGGCAATAGATCGGTAGTATAAAGAAATAGAGCGATCACCTTTCTTAGGAACAGGATGAACTAGAGCACGCTTCCAAGATGAAGGATAGATAATAGTTGAGAGAATGAGGCAAAAAGGGTGGCAAAGCACGAAAGCCAATTCATTTGCAAACTGGTTAAGGAACCTTGCAGGGCTGCCATCGGGACCAGATGCCATGTTCATCTTTACCGAGTGAAGAATCTTGTAAACTTTGCGTGAAAAAAAGATAAAGGAGGCATAGTGTTAGAGAGGGATAAAGACTGAAGGACAGATGCACTGGAATCGCTTACAGAAGAGTTGGCAATAAATGAGAACCAAAGAGAGTGGCTTTGTCGGCGTGAGAGCAAGCTATAGAACCATCAGAATGAATGGGAGGGGGAGAGCTTGAGTGACAAAACTTATTGGAGAGGTTTTTGGTTAAGGACCTGAAACATTTGTCAGTGGGAGAGGAGTTAAGGTCATCAACTTTGGCGGCTTTTTATATTGGAAGCCTTAGACCCTCGAATCTGAACAGTACAGTGATTCCTAACTAAAATAAACGCAGAGCAAGTTAAATTGGAAAGTGAGACTTGATAAGACCAGTGTGCCCAATTTGTAGACTGGATAACCATGGAGCAGGCACGGTCAAACCATGGTTTATGGGAATGTATGCCTCCATTCCCGAGGTCCTGATCTCGGCAAGTTTTAGGGCTACCTGATCAGGGGTGCGGGACCGAAAGAAGTAGTCATCCCATGGGAAGTCAAAAAGGAAATTACTCAAATCTTCAAGTTGGGTAATCTCAGATTGCCAAAGGTGGCACTGAGTAGGAGGGATTGGTGGAGATGGAGTGAAAATGGAAGAGATT
>JAXCGZ010017446.1:57500-60000 GCA_037179515.1 Halocaridina rubra | reverse complement strand
TGCTGTTTGAGTTTCTTCTTAAATAAAGTTGTGCCAGTTATTGTTTTTAAATCTTCTGGTAATGCATTCCAACATTTTGGGCCAAAACAGTGATAGAAAATTTGTACAAGGTTGTTCTCGGCTGTGGACATATCAAATTTATATTGTTACCTCTGGTTCCATGGTGGTGTTGAATAAATCTAAATAATTTTCTGTTATCATTAACATCACCATGTATAATAATAAGACAGAAATATTGTATCAAGTAATTAAATTTAAGCAAGTTTAGCTCCTTGAATAAAGAGGAAGCTGAGTCATATTTGCCACTATATGTAATAGTTCTGATCAGTCTATTCTGAGTTACAAATACATCCCTTACAAATGATGGCCAAGTACAACCCCAGATGGACAAACAGTATATAATATGAGGATAACACAGGGAATAGTATATGCTTTTTAAGGCCTCATTTGTTAGGTTATGGCGAATATTATACAAAATTCCGCACGTCTTGGGCAGTTTTGAGCAGACAGATTGAATATGATATTTCCAACTTAAATTTTCATCAATAATTACTCCCAAAAATTTCTTACAAGCAACTCTTTTAACTTCATACCCATTCATATTAACTTGACCAATATTGTGTACTACAGATCTATTTTGAAATAAGATTTAGTCAGTTTTGGAAACATTTAGCTTTAATTTATTAACAGAGACCCAGTTGTTAATTTTTTCTAGTTCACTATTTAAAACAGAGTGCAGGTGGTCAAGGTTATTATCATGCAAGAGAAGGTTGGTGTCATCTGCATAAAGAATATATTTGAATTTATTACTGGCATTGGAAATATCATTTATATAAATTAAAAATAACAATGGGCCCAGTATTGATCTCTGTGGTACTCCCATCTCAATAGTTTGCAACAAAGATGCTTTCCCATTACAATATACGGCTTGTTTTCTATTTTTCAAGTAGCTCTTATATAACTGTAATGGTGTTCCCCTAATACCCACACAAGTTAGGTTTTCTATTAGTATATCATGGTCAAATGAGTCAAATGCTTTGGACAAGTCTAGAAAAACCCCTGCAACAAAGATTTTATTTTCCAAATTTTGATAAACATCACTTGTAAAGTTCATTATTGCTTTTCCATTGGTCTTATTATTATGGAATCCGTGTTGATTTTCGGATAATAGGTTGAACTTTTCAAGGAACTCTTTAAGTCTGTGAACAATCGCTTTTTCAAACACTTTACTTAAAGACGGTAAGATAGATATAGGTCTATACTTATTTTCATCATCTACAGTGTCTGACTTAAAAATAGGTATTACTTTAGCACTTTTTAGTTTGTCTGGAAAACATCCTTGCTGAAAACATAGATTGATTATGTGGGTAAGTGGGGTACCAATGTAATGGGCAATGACCTGGAGTAGTTTTGATGGAATTTCATTATATCCCGACGCTGTATTTGGTTTTAAGGTTTTTATATATTTAGTGACTTCCTTCCTTGTTACAGGATACAAGTAGAACGAAAAGTCTGGTGGATTATTAAGAAACTGTCGGTGTGAGTTTTGTTGCACATTTTGTTGTTCCTGTGTTGGTTGTGCTATAGTTAAGAAATTATTATTAAAGATATTAGCAGTGTGATCATTATCATTTTTTTAATTTGATTTCCTTTGAATGATTAATTTTATTTCGTCCCATTAGGCTGTTTATTGTATTCCAGGTGGACTTGCTGTTTCCTTGCTCTTTCTTAAGCTTATCCTGAAAATATCTATTTTTTGCAGCTCGGAGTAGTGTTACTAAATTGTTCCTGTAAGCTTTATATCTGGTTCCAAAAGACAAAGGCCATTTTGATGCAAGCCTTTCTAATCGATGTTTTTGTTTGATGCTATTTTTTAATCCTGCAGTTATGTGTGGGCATCTGTCGTTTTTCTTATTTACAGTCGATTTTCTTAGAGGAAGGCAGTCTAGAAATTTATCTTTAAATGTACAGTGAAATTTATTAAAAGCTTCATTTGCATTATTTAGGTCAATGATATGTTGCCATTTTTCATGTGATATATCTCTAGTATATTTAACTAAGTTATCATCAGAGTAATGTCTTTTTTCTACATATGCATCAAATTTATGTTCTCCTTTTTTAAACTGGGAGTATACTGTGAAATGATCTGTTATGTCGGTGAACACTATGTAATTACTTATGTTATCTTCAAGATTTGTGGTCCAGATATGATCGATTACATATGCACTATTTTCAGTTACTCTTGTAGGTTTAGTAGTTATTGGAAAGCAGCCACGTGAATACATTAAGTTTATAAAATCAGTTACTCTTTGATCATTTATTTTAAACAAATCTAAGTTCCAATCACCAAATAAATAAACAGTTTTGAACTTTTTTCTTACTGCAAAATCAAATACTTTCAGTAAAGCTTCAAGGAATTCATGCATGTTCCTCTTTGGTGGTCTATATACATATGCAAAGAAGCAATTTTCCTTACCGTTATGTAACTGTACACTAACAC
>JAXCGZ010017446.1:45000-52500 GCA_037179515.1 Halocaridina rubra | reverse complement strand
GACACTGAGTGTCTTACTCTAACCCTCTGTTCCCTTCCTTCTAAGTAAGTTTTTATCCATTCCAAGACATTTCCACCTATTCTAGCCATTGATTGCAGCTTCCTAATAAGTCTCCCATGTGGAACAGTGTCAAACGCTTTCTGGAAGTCTAGGAATATGCAATCTGCCCAGCCCTCTCTTTCCTGTAAGATTTGGCTTACCTCATCATAAAATTCTAATAAGTTTGTTACTGTTGATCTTCCTTCTCTGAAGCCATGTTGCCTCACTGACAAAAAGTTGAAGGATTCCAAGTGAAGAGAGATATGTTTCCTTAGTAGTTTCTCCATAAGTTTGCAAACTATGCTGGTCAAGGAAACTGGTCTATAGTTCAGAGCCGTATCCCTCCTTCCCTTTTTGAAGATAGGTATCACATTTGCTTGTTTCCAGCATCTTGGAATCTCCCCCGACTCCAGTGACTCCTTAAATATGATACTTAGTGCCACTGATATTGTGTTTGCGCATTTTTTTAGCACATGGGGGGATATGTCATCAGGACCTGTAGCTTTATGAACATCTAAATCCATCAGCGCTTTGCATACCTCTGTGGCTGTAAGGTTGATGTTCTCTAATACCGGCCCTTGAGCTTCTATCACTGCAATCTGAGGGGGTGGGGTATTTTCTACTGTAAATACTGACTGAAACTCCTTGTTCAATTCTTTGCAGATCTCTTCGTCCGTCACAGTGATGCTTCCATCCGCTCTCTTTAGCCTTAAAACTTGTTCTTTTACCTTCAGTTTTCCTCTGATAAAGCTGTGGAAAAGCTTGGGATTTTCTTTAGCCTTCCTGGTGATGTCCCTCTCATAATCTCTCTCTGCCTCTCTCCTTTTACTTAGGTAGTCATTTCTTGCTCTTTTGTAGGTTTGCCAGGCATTTATGTTTTTTCTCCTCCTATACCTTTTCCAGCATTTGTCTCTCCACTCCTTAGCTCTTTTACACCCATTATCGAACCATTTCTCTCTGGCATGAATTACACCTACTTTGGTGACAGGTATGCAGCAATCTACTATTTTCCCATATTTCTCACAAAAGATGTCATACATTTCTTGTACAGATTTGTTGCAAAATAAGGTTCTCCAGTCAATAACTGCAAAAAGCTCATTCATTTTGATGTAATCTCCTTTCGGATAGTTCCTCCTCATGTCCTCAGTGCCTCTACTCTCAGGAAGAATGTCTTCAATGATATACTCCATCAACAACACACAGTGGTCACTCTTTCCAATTGGTGGTTCATACTCAATATTTTCAATATCCAACACATTATCTGTGAACACTAAATCAAGTAGTGATGGCTCATCCCCACCCCTGGCTCTTGTTGGTTCCATTACATGTTGGTGTAGGAAATTCCCTTGTACGCAATCTAGGAATCTTGCCCCAAATGAGTCCTCACCACTGTGTGGGTCAAGATTTATCCAATCTATCTCTTTATGATTAAAGTCTCCCATAATCAAAATCCTACATTTTTTCTCCCGTGCCATGTTAACAACTGAGTTTATGACTTCAATCGTACCTATATGACTTTCCTCATAAATTTCAAGCCTATTTTGGTTCCTTGGTGGGTTGTATACAACAGTTATTATAATGCTCTCTGACCCAGTATTTATGCGAGCAACAAGAAATTCCCTGAACTCACTTTCTATAGCCAAGTTTATTTCTTCAACTTGAATCCTCTCACTTATGAGCAGTGCTATCCCTCCACCAGTCCTCTCAGATCTTTCGACCCTTAGTATTCTGAAGCCCTTAGGAAAAACTGTGACACTGTTTATGTCCTCACTCAACTTAGTCTCTGTAATTGCTACTATATCTGCCTTACTGTTGTGAATCCTATCTTTTAATTCTACTGCCTTTCCAGCTAATCCATCAGCATTTGTGTATAACAATCTTAATGAGGCCCCATCCCCTGATCTTCTGTCATTATCTTCTTTATCTCCCCTTTGTCTGGAAGTATTCTGTAACGAAAATTTTTCTTCTCCTCTTCATTTCTTTCATCATTTAACCTTCTTGCCTCTTGCAACAAGTTTTTGATCTTTCCCATCTCTTCCTGTGTTCTGTATCGTCTAATGAACACTTCTTTGCATTCTTGAAGGTCTTTAAGACTCTTTTTTCTCAACAATATTTCCCTACATGTCTCCCCTCTCTCAAAGGTTACTTTTGTTGGTCTCGGCTTTCCTTCCCTCGAATATTTACCTAGTTGGTGTATGTTCACAATATCCTCAGGACCACATACTACTCCAAGCTTTCTTATCAGGTCTACAACGTTAGCTTTATTTTCTTCAAGTCTCCCCTGCCATGTTGGCTCCTGGGATTCACTTATGCCTGAGATTACCACTGTCTTCTCCTTATCAAGTGCCTGTCTGATGAGTGGGTTTGCCCTTTCCATCACAACGTCTTTCATTTTTTCGATTACTGTCTCTTTATAGTCAACTGTTTGTATGTTTTCCAGTGCCACCACCTTTACAGCCTCTTTTACTGCCACATTCCCCTTTAGTGCATCAGCAAAGGACGTTTTCATGGCATCATTTTCCATATGCAGCTCCTGGAACTCTTTTCTGAACTGTTCAATGTTTTCCTTAATCTGAACATTCCAAGCAGCAATCTCGTCTCTCTCAGAAGAGAGCAGTGAACTAACATCTAATTCCTTTAGGTTGTCATTCAGCTGTTTGTTTTTATCTTCTTGTTTAGAAATTCTAGATTCTAGGCAGAAGAAATATACATATATAACGACACAGCGTGCAAAAATCTTCTAGAAAGTGCATGTATTAATTAAAGTGACCATAATGATATTAATAATAGCTTAGGAATACAAAATATTTATTCATTATGCCTCCATATTGACAACATTTCAAGTTAAAAGCAACACTACCATGAATGTTGCCCTAATATTTTAGATTTTTTCTAATTAACTTTTAATATAATTAGACAAGGTTTTTTAAAGTTTTTAAGTAATTTTTTTATTCACTGACAATGTAACTATTCTAATTGTTCTCTTTTTTTTATAATTTTTGTTCCTGTTTTTATAATTGCCATTTCTTTATTTTAATAGAAATTAGGTCATTTTATGTTATTTGCATTATGAAGTTTCTTTTATTATAACATAGCGATTTTAAGTGATTTTAGCAATTTGACTTCTCATATATAAGTTACCACTCTTATAATATGATAATGTATATTTTGGTAGTTTTATGCTTTCTTATATTACTTTGTTTCCAAAGTTTCCTTGCTGTGTTTTTATGCGAGTTCCCTAATAAAGTTCCTGATGAGGCCTGGTGGAGGGTGAAAAGCTTGAGCATATGTTGCTTTTTTCTTTAATCTTGATAATATCAAGTCTCGTAATTAGCATTGTGTTTCTAGATATGCTTAACTTAGCGACAGGAATAAGAAAAGACCGGCACCCTTAAATATGGCATGTTTGAAACTAAATTACTAAGAACTTTTGCAATGTTATTGTGTCAATTTGCAATGGTTATAAACTTTATTACATTTGCATCCACTACCCACTCCTCGTTTAACTTCAGTTGCATGGCCTGTAATTCGTGACTGATTGTTTAATGTAATAAACCAGTCACCTGAATATATATACATCAAAACATCAAAAAGAAATTACTTGTTCTTCTTGAGAATAATGATATTAATTAATAATGTTGAATATTACTTGTTGACAAAAATGATTTATGTTACCATGACATGATAATTTTAAACGCTTATGGCTTTTTTTATGTTGAATACATATAATAATATTGTGTGAGCAACAATTATTATTATGGGTACTTTTATAGTATATGAAACTCTCGCCTTGCGCTACTTATGAAATATATCTTAAATCCCCTACGCAAACATTAATGTGCTAATGAATTGTGTGATATGTGTTTTTTACTATAATTATTTTAATTAGAGGAATTTTTGTTTCTACATTTGGTATACGTCTTGCAGATTTTAAGGCTACTGACAATTGTGTAATAATATTTTTGTAACGTTTTCTGAACTAATAACGTATATGAAGAACTTATAATTTAATGCCGAAATCTATGAAACTAATAATACTATTTCACCATTTGTTCTTATGAATAATTTTTACGTTGTATTTTTATTTATAAGTATGTGATAAATCATAATGACGTAATAAGCTATTTCCCTTTAAGAGACTTTGGTGTATTTATTGTAAAGATTTAAGTATTCACTTGGTAATTAAACTCATTGAAATAACATGATGTTGAACAAGTTATCTCCAATGTATGTTGGGTCATATAGAATTACTAATGTAAAAAATGTAGACCCGAATTTATTGACATTGAAAGAAAAAATATTCTCTAGTTTCACTTCAGTTATGAAAGAGTGTTTTGTCAGCCCTAGGGAGAATGCCAACGTCGATAAGGTTTATCCTGTTGACGCATTTTCTAAATCATCATAAAAATCCATGTGAAGGAACAAGGCATTGCATTCTAAATCTGCATCCAAAAAAACTGGAGGTTTTGTGATTATCATTACTTTTCCTCTTAACAGTTATTTAAAATTTATAAATGTCTTATCTGTCCCTACTTAGAATACTGCTCATACACTTGGCGTGCTTCTTCTTATACTTATCTCCTTGATAGGGTTGAATCTAAGGCAATCAAGGCTCATTAATGACCCTTCTCTTACTTCTAACCTGGATTCTCCTTCTCTTCGCTGTAAGCTATCATCCCTTTCTCTTTTTTATCGCTACTACATCCTTCCCCCACTGCCGAGGCTGTGTAATAGTTGCCAATAGGCCTCGTCTCACAGGTACTTTGTGAAGATTTTTAGCTCGAGGATTGGTCGGTGCAGTGACTGCTTCTTCCCATCCACCTCCAGACTCTGGAACTTCCTCCCTCCCTCTGTCACTCCTAATTCTCATAACCTATCTTTCCTCAAATAACTGATCTATCGTTATCTCAGAGCCTAATCCTGCCATATCTTTAGGTCCTCAGTACTTCGACTATTCTTTCACTCTGCCCTTTTCCTACTGTGTATCATTACCTCATCACTGCCTTGTCCTTAATCTTTTTCTTTTTCTTCGTCTTAATGTTTTCTTCGTGCCCGGGCCATTATTGATGAGGGTGATTTTCATGCCTGTCCCAGTGACACTTTCCTAAAAAAAAAAAAAAAAACTTTCGTGTGATATGTGACCTGAAGACCTTATTCTCTCTTTCATCTTACCTTTCCGACCCTTTGCTCTCTCTCTCTCTCTCTCTCTCTCTCTCTCTCTCTCTCTCTCTCTCTCTCTCTCTCTCTCTCTCTCTCTCTCTCTCTCTCTCGGCCATCGCAGAATTCTGCTTTCCTTGCCTGGCTAGTACAGTGGTAACGCGCTGGCTTCGCATTCACGAGGTCGAGAGATCGGTTCCCGTCCAAGACCGAGAGTTTAAGCTGTTTACTGGCAGGTTACTGCTGTGGTTGGTCACCACAGTGGGGGTTTGGGGCTTGCCCCGGCTGACGAATACCCATAGTATAATGGAAATAAAGGTTTTATTATCATTATTATTATTATTATTATTATTATTATTATTATTATTATTATTATTATTATTATTATTATTATTATTATTATTATTATTATTATTATTATTATTATTATTATGCGCAATATAACCCTCCTTGCCTCTCGAAATCGGGAAAAGTTTACCAATTCTCATTTCCATTCTCTCTTTATTCACCTTGCACCCCTAAATATATATATATATATATATATATATATATATATATATATATATATATATATATATATATAGAGAGAGAGAGAGAGAGAGAGAGAGAGAGAGAGAGAGAGAGAGAGAGAGAGAGAGAGAGAGAGAGAGAGAGAGAGAGAGAGAGAGAGAGAGAGTCAAAGTCAAAGCCAAAGTCAAAACTCTATTCCATCAAAAATGGCTATTGCATGATAATTACTCTAATTATAAATGTAACATGTCAAAATGAAATATTGAATGGAGAGGTAAATAGATTGATATTAGGCAAAATAATATAAAAATTATACATTGTGTCAAATATCGGATAACATAATCATAAAAAAAGCTTATTTAGCAGCATTTGAGCGAACAAGTTTTCCTGTCGAAGAAAAAGTTATATATCATAAAAATGAGTGCTCTATGTTTGTGGGTAGGTGCATATCATTACTGAGCTCGCCACATAAAACACTTAAATAAACTGTTGTGGTGCATTGGCAATATATAAGTGCGGATTGAATAGTCTTTATGCAGCAAGGTATTTTACCTGTTCTTCTTTAATATGAGTCTCCCACCAGTGCGCCCTTAATGCCAAAATAATATTTTATTTTTTGAGCATACCACTTCTGCTGACTATTGAAGTGAAACTACTGGGATCCATTTTTCTCTATTTTTATTTTCTATTTTCTATAACTTTAAACTCACATATATTCATATTATGTATGTGAACTCTTACTAGGTAAATAAACCCATGTGCTATCATTTTTCGTTTCATGGATATTTTCCATGAAAAAAAAGGTTTCTTTCTATTTGCGAATATTTTCCTTCTAAATAATTAGTTTGTAAAACTCACATATATGCACATATACTCATGTGTGCCTACTAACAGGCAATCATCATATTTTTTTTCTTAATTACTTAGCATGTTCTATATAAAAATGGCAAGTTTTATCGTATTTTTTATTGGCTTTACTTGTAAAATATATAAATGTGTTGTAAATTATTAATTAATTAAGTTTTGAATATATTATGCACTGTCACTTAAATGTTATTTAGGCTTGACCTTGTTTATAAAAATGTATAAGGTCATGCATGCATTTTTTTCTAAATATGGAGCATACTTCTACATCAGCAATTTATGCTTCGTTTTTCACGAGCTTTTTAATATTTCTGTGCTATTATTCCGTGTTTATTACTGATGCATTTTAATTTAATGTAGTCTTACTTGGACTTTTCATATCTTTTTGTAAATATACCAACACCATCTTGATATAATGTGGTCATTGTAGTAAAAGGATGTTATGATTAGAAAAGAGTAATATTCTAATAACTGATCTTGGGAGAAACGGTAATATGAACAGAGAGGGATTCAGATAGAATGCGTTCATTTCTTGTATAGCAGTAAAGCTGTAAGGTTGGTTCCTCTTTTTTACTTTCTGTGGTGTAGTTAGCAGCGCCTTGGTACAGTAATTATGTGTCCTAGGTTCTAGTCCTGGTTGGGGTAAAATATGGTTCCTGTTTTCACATATGGTAATGTGCTTGTTTGATTATTGTTGATCCCTAATAAGATTGAGATTTGAATTAAGTGCGAAAACGAAGCCACGGGTGAGGTTGAGAGAAACAGTAATATGAACAATAAGGCAATCAGATAGAATGCGTTCATTTATAGTGTAGCAGTTGGCTTCTCATTTAGGCCTTCTGTGGTGTAGTTGATAGCGCCTTGGCACAATAATTATGTGTCCTAGGTTCGAATAACGGTCGGGGTAAAATATGATTCATGTTTTCACAT
>JAXCGZ010017446.1:30000-42500 GCA_037179515.1 Halocaridina rubra | reverse complement strand
ACACATAATTACTGTGCTGAGGCACTACCAACTACACCACAGAAGGTCTTAAAAGGGAAACAGACCTTATAGTTTTCTCTGCTATAGTAGGAATGAACGAATTCTATAAGAATGCCACTCTGTTCATATTAGAGTTTCCCCCAGCCTCACTCGTGGCTCCATTTTCGCATTTAATTCAACTCCTAATCTCAATCAAATAAGCAAATTACCATATTTTTCCATATTAAGAATTTTTGAGGTGTAGTTGGTAGCGCCTTGTCACAGCAATTATGTGTCCCAGATGCAAGTCCACTTCGGGGTAAAAATGATTCATGTTATCACATATGGTAATGTGCTTATTTGATTATTATTGGTCCTGAATCAATTTGAGAGTTAAATTAAATGCGGAAACGAAGAAAAAGAATGAGGTTAGGGGAAACAGTAATATGAACAGAGTGGCTTTCAGATAGAATGCATTCATTCCAAGTATAGCAGATAAAAGGTATTTGGTCTGCATTCTTAATAAGACTTTCGGTGGTGAAGTTGGTAGTGCCTCGGCACAGTAATTATGTGTCCCAGATTCAACTCCCGGTCAGGGTAAAAGTGATATATATATATATATATATATATATATATATATATATATATATATATATATATATATATATATATATATATATATATATATATATATATATATATATATATATATATATATATATGTATATATATATGTATGTATGTATGTATATATATATATATATATATATATATATATATATATATATATATATATATATATATATATATATATATATATATATATATATATATATATATATATATATATATATATATATATATATATATATCCAGTTTTCCTTCCTACCGTTTTTTATCTGTAACATCTAGTCCTTGCTCTGTTACCAGTGGTGTTCCACAGGGCTCTTTTCTTTCACCTACTCTGGAATAGATTTGTTTTTGAATAATATGAGAAACGCAACCAACACTTTTTCAAATTATATATACTTAAATGAACATTCTTTAAATTCATATAAAGCTAACGCATTTTCGGTTTTGAGCATGAACATTAGAAGTCTTGCAAATAATCTTCAATATTTATTGATCAATGTTTAATAGAAAATAATATATGTGATGCAATGGGTTTTTCGGAGACTAGGCTAAATAATGATATTGAATCATTATATGTTATAACAGGTTATAATATGTACACTCAGAACAGAGACAGGAAAGGTGGAGGTGTATGTATGTAGCAAATAAGTATAGCTCGTGTGATATAAAGGAGTGCAGTATGATGGAACGATTCATTGAATGTGTTAGTGTACAGGTACATAACGGTAAGGAAAATTGCTTCTTTGCATCTGTATATAGACCACCGAAAGGGGAACATGCCTGAGTATCTTGGAGCTTTACTGAAGGTATTTGATTTTGCAGCAAGAAAAAAGTACACAACTTTATTTATTCGGTGATTGGAACTTAGATTTGTTTAAAACAAATGATCAAAGAGTAACTGATATCATAGACATAATGTATTCACATGGCTGCTTCCTACTAAACCTACGAGAGTAACTGAAAATAGTGCATCACTTATCGATCATATCTGGACCACAAATCTTGAAGACAACATAAGCAATTACACAGTGTACACCGACATAACAGATCATTTCGCAGTATACTCCCAGTTTAAACAAGAAGATCATAATTTGATGCATATGTAGAAAAAAAAAACATTACTCTGATGATAACATAGCTAAATTCACTAGAGATATATCACATGAAAAATGGCAACATATCATAGACATAAATAACGCAAATGAAGCTTTTAATAAATTTCAACGTACATTTAGAGATAAATTTCTAGACTACTTTCCTCTAAGAAAATTGACTGTAAATAATAAAAACAACAGATGCCAACATATAACGGCAGGATTAAAAAATAGTATCAAAGAAAAACATCGACTAGAAAGCCTTGCATCAAAATGGCCTTTGTCTTTTGGAACCAGATATAAAGCTTACAGGAACAAACTAGTAACACTACTTCGAGCTGCAAAAAATGGATGCTTCAGGATAAGCTTAAGAAGGAACAAGGAAACAGCAAGTCCACCTGGAATACAATAAACAGCCTAATGGGACGAAAACAATTTAATCAACCAAAGGAAATTAAAAAAAATGATAATGACCATACTGCTAATATCTTTAATGATCATTTTTTAACAATAGCACAACCAACACAGGAACAACAAAATGTGCAACAAAACTCACACAGCCAGGTCTAAATAATCCACCAGACCTGTCGTTTTACTTGAATCCTGTAACAAGTGAGGAAGTCACTAAATATATAAAAAACTTCTAACCAAATACAGCGTCGGGATATGATGAAATTCTATCAAAACTACTCCAGGTCACTGTCCATTACATTGATGCCCCACTTACCAACATAATCAATCTTTGTTTTCAGCTAGGATGTTTTCCAGACAAACTAAAAAGTGCTAAAGTAATACCTATATTTAAGTCAGGCAATGAAGATGATGAAAATAAGTATAGACCTATATCAATCTTACCGTCCATAAGTAAAGTGTTTGAGAAAGCGGTTGTTCACAGACTTAAAGAATTCCTTGAAAAGTTCAACCTATTATCTAAAAATCAATACGGTTTCTGTTATAATAAGACCACTGAAAAAGCAATAATGAACTTTACAAGTGATGTTTATCAAAATTTGGAAAATAAAAACTTTGTTGTAGGGGTTTTCCTAGACTTGTCCAAAGCATTTGACTCATTAGACCATGATATACTAATAGAAAAACTAAATTGTGTGGGTATTAGGGGAACAGCATTACAATTATTTAAGAGCTACTTGAAAAATAGAAAACAAACCGTATATTGTAATGGGAAAGCATCTTTGTTGCAAACTATTGAGAGGGGAGTACCACAGGGATCAATACTGGGCCCACTGTTATTTTTAGTTTATATAAATGATATTTCCAAAGCCAGTAATAAATTCAAATATATTTTTTATGCAGATGACACCAACCTTCTCTTACATGATAATAACCTTGACCACCTGCATTCTGTTTTTAAAAAAAGTGAACTAGAAAAAATTAACAACTGGGTCTCTGCTAATATATTAAAGCTAAATGTTTCCAAAACTGACTATATCTGTAGCACACAATGTTGGTCAAATTAATATGAATTGGTATGAAGTTAAAAGAGTTGCCTGCAAGAGATTTTTGGGAGTTATCATTGATGAAAATTTAAGTTGGCAATATTATATTCAATCTATCTGCTCAAAACCGTCCAAGACGTGTGGAATTTTGTACAAAATTCGTCATAACCTAACAAATTAGGCTTTAAAAAGCATATATTATTCCCTGTGTTATCCTCTTATTATATACTGTTTGTCCATATGGGGTTGTACTTGACCGTCAATTGCAAGGGATGCATTTGTAACTCAGAAAAAAAACTAACCAGAACTATTACATATAGGGGAAAATATGACTCAATGTCCTCTTTATTCAAGGAGATAAATTTGCTTAAATTTAATTACTTGATACAATATTTCTGTCTTATATTATACATAATGAAGTTAATGATAACAATCATAACAGAAGATTATTTAGATTTATTCAACACAACCATGGAACCAGAGGTAACAATATAAATTTGATATGTCCACAGCCGAGAACAACCTTGTAAAAATTTTCTCTTCACTGTTTTGGCCCAAAATGTTGGAATGCATTACCAGAAGACTTAAAAACAATAACTGGCATAACTTTATTTAAAAAGAAACTCAAACAGCATTTATGTACTTGGCAAAATCAAGCAGCTGTTGAATAATAATTAATACAGTATTAGTGCATCATTATGTCCAGATTAAGGTCAGGCTTCTGTTTTGTTTTAATATAAGATAAGTATGAGATTGCTATATTGGAACTTTTGTTAACTATTGCCGTCATACTTTAAATTATGTGAAATGTATATTAAACTGCCTGCCAAGGAGCTCTTGCTCAGCAGGGTAGTGCCTCTGAATATAAAGTACATATTTATTCTTGTATATATACTAAATATTTGGCAATAAAATCTATGACTATGACTACTCTGTTCCTTCTTTTCATCCATGATCTTCTACAATCCCCATCTTCCTCTCCTCTTCATGCCTTTGCTGACGATTCTACTCTTCACTTCTCCTCTGCCTTTTCTTCACAACCTACATCTATTATCCGTAATCAGTCTCGCATCACTCTTTCTTATACTCTCAACTCCAATTTGCAGAGGATATCTGAGTGGGGTACTCAATATTTAGTTAAATTCAATGCCTCCAGGACACAGTTTCTGTTTAGCACTTTATCTTCTTCTGATAATCCTATTATTTTCGAAACTAACGAAATGTACCCTCTTCATTCTAGAAACATATTAATCCATATAGCCTTTAACATGCCTTGGAGCAATCACATAATCCAAATTTCTAAATCTTCATCCAATAAATCAGGGGTTCTTTTTCGTTTTCGTAATTACTTTTCCTCTTTTCAGTTACTTAAAATCAATAAAGGTCTTATCCATACCTGCTTAGAATAGTGCTCACACATCTGGGGTCCTTTTTTTATAATTATCTCCTTGATAGGGTTTAATCTAAGGCAGTTAGACTCATTAATGATCCTTCTCTTGCTTCTAATCTGGATTCTCTCTCTCATCCCGGAAAAGTATCATCCCTTTCTCTGTTCTATCACAAATACTTCCACTGCTGCTCTGATGAGCTGGCGAGTTGCTAATCACGCCACTGCCAAGGCCGCGTAACACTCACCAAGGGGCCTCATCTCACAGGTACTGTGTGGGTATTTGTAGCTAGTGGATTATCGGTGCAGCGACTGCTTCTTCCCATCTACCTCCAGACTCTGGAACTCTCTTCCTCCTTCTGTCTTTCCTAATTCTTATGACTTATCTTCCTTCAAAACGAGGATATTTCGTCATATCAGGGCCTAATACGCCATATCTCTAGGAACTCAGTATTTTGGCTAGTTTTTCTGTCTTTCATTTTAATATGTGTAAAATTACCTTATCTCTGCCTTGTCCATAACCTTTTTCATTTCCTTCGCCTTGGTAGTTTTTCATGTCCGGGCCTTTATTCATGAGGGCAGTGTTTGCTGGTCCCGGTCTCACACTCATATCTATCTACCTTGGCTGATTCCCCCTTTAATTGGGGGGTAGCCGACATCAAGAAAGGAAAGCAAATAGGAGGATTACTTTGCTCTATGGCCAATGACGAGGGAGCTAGCAACCGTTCAGATGGCACTGCTGGAGTGCCACAGCCCATCCTCCCGGCTCTTCCACAACCTGTGTCGCTTCACAACTGCCAACTCCTCCTACGGGCACTACCACAGGGCTACCTCTTGTAAGATGCAGCCCCGTGGTAACAGCAGATGCCTATCAGAGCTGCGTCACAATAGCTCGCCACTCATTCCTATTCCTAGCAATCTCGCTTGCTTCCCTCACATCCATCCTCCTGTTATTCAGGACTCTCCTTATTCCATCCATCCACCCAAACCTACGCCTCCCTCTAGCATTTCTCCCATCAACTCTCGCATTCATCACCTTTTTCAGCAGCCTTTCATCATCCATCCTTTCCACATGGCCAAACCATCTCAGAACATTCATATCTACTCTGCCTGCAATTTCTCTCCTCACACCCGTTCTTGCTCTCACCACTTCATTCCTAACCCTATCCAATCGAGATACACCAATCATACTCCTCAGGCATTTCATCTCAAACACATTTAGTTTCCGTCTCTCACTTACTTTCATACCCCATAACTCTGATCCATACATCACAGTTGGCACAACCACTTTCTCATACAAAACTTTCTTAACATTCATTTCCAACCCTCTATTCTTCATCACTCCTTTCAATGCACCCAACACTTTACATCCTTCATTCACTCTGTGACACACATCTGCTTCCACTTCACCATTTGCAGCTATAACCGAGCCTAAATAATTAAACTGATTAACCTCCTCAAGTGTCTCTCCATTCAACATAACATTCAAACCAGCGCCATCCTCATTTCTTGTACACCTCATAGCCTTACTCTTTCCCACATTCACTCGCAACTTCCTTCTCTTACACACCATTCCAAATTCTGACACTAACTGACACAGCTTTTCCTCTGAATCTGCCACCACCACAGTATCATCTGCAAACAGCAACTGATTCAGCTCCCACTCGTTATCATCCCCATCTACCATTCTCAAACCTCGACAACGGACTCGCTCTTTCACCTCTCTTACAACTCCATCAATATACAAATTGAACAGCCATGGTGACACCACACATCCCTGTCTCAGTCCCACACTCACTGGAAACCACTCACTCACTTCATTCCTTACCCTAACACAAGCTCTACTGCCCTCATGCAAACTCTTCACTGCATGCAACAATTTACCATTGATTCCATATAATCTCAACACATTCCACATAGCCTCTCTATCAACTCTATCATATGCTTTCTCCAGATCCAAAAATGCAAAATACACATCCTTATCCTTTGCTAAATATTTCTCACATAACTGCCTAACTATAAAAATCTGATCTAAACAACCTCTACCTCTCCTAAAACCACTCTGCACTTCTGCGATCACATATTCTGTCTTATCCCTAATCCTATTAACCAGTATCCTACCATACACTTTTCCTACCACACTCAACAAACTTATATCCCTAAAATTACTGCATTCATACATATCTCCCTTTCCTTTGTATAGGGGCACTATACAGGCAATCACCCATTCCACTGGCACCAATGACAACATAAAGCATATATTAAACACTCTCACTAACCATTCCAATGCAGTCACACCCCCTTCTTTCAACATCTCTCCTCTCACACCATCCATTTCAGGTGCTTTACATGCTTTCGCTTCATACAATGCCCTTTTCACCTCCTCTCTTGTAATCTCTCTCTCATTTTCATCTCCCACTACTAGCCCTTGAACCCCTCCCACTGCCACTATAGCTGCATCTTTATATTCCTCAACATTCAGCAAGCACTCAAAATATTCTGCCCATCTTTTCCTTGCATCGTTCCCTCTTAACATCTGTCCATTCACATCTTTCACACTCTCTTCCATCCTCGTTCCACCCTTCCTTACTCTCTTCACTTCTTTCCAAAACTTCTTTTTATTCTCCTCATATGACCTACTAAAATCCTGTCCCCACCTAATATTTGCCAACCTCTTCTCTTCCTCTACCTTTCACTTGGTTTCCACATTTTTCTCCCTATATCTTTCATACTTCTCCCTACTATTACACTGCAGCCATTCCTCAAAAGCCCTCTTATTCTCTTCCACCTTCATTTTCACCACTTCATTCCACCACTCGCTGCCCTCCTCATGCCACCTCCAACAATCCTCTTTCCACACACATCACTTGCATGTCCCACAAAACATTCTTTCTTCAACCCCCATTCCTCCCATAACTCCCCAACTTCTCTTTCTTTCACCCTGTCATATGCCACTCTCAACCTGTTCTGATATTCCTGTCTCTTCTCTGGCTTTTTCAACTCTTCCACCTTCACTATTTCCCTTCTACATCCCCCCACACTATTTCCCCACTCTTTTGCTACTACCACTTTTGCTTCAACCAAAATATGATCAGACATCCCAGCAGCCACACCCCTGAATGCATGTACATCTTTCACTCTGCCAACCATGCTCTTTGCTATCAACACATAATCCATCAATGCTTTTTCTTTCACTCTTTCATTTGCTACTCTCATCCATGTATACTTATTTATTAACTTCTTCTTAAATAAACTATTACCTATCACCAACTCTTGCTCCACACACATATCTAACAGTCTCTCGCCACTCTCATTCCCACCTGCTACCCCATACTTTCCTACAACACCTTCTATCTCTCCATCACTCACTCTGGCATTCAAGTCACCCAACACAACTACATAGTTCCTTCTACTCAGACCATCCACACATCTAGTTAACTCATTCCAGAATGCATCCCGCTCTTCCTCACTTCTCTCACATCCTGGCCCATACGCACTAACAAAAGCCCAACATTCCCTTCCTACCCTAGCTCTCACCCACATCAGCCAAGATGACACTTCTTTCCATTCCACCACCTGATTTACCATCCATTCACTCAGCAATGATGCCACACCTTCTCTCGCTCTCCCCTTTCATCCCCAGACACCCTACCCGTCACATCACCAAATGCCACTTCTCCTTTTCCTTTCATCTTCGTCTCACACAATGCCAATACATCCATCCTCCTCCTACCAAACATATATCCAATCTCACATTTTTTGCTCTCTATCGTACTACAACCATGCACATTTAGACACCCCAAAACTAGAGTTTGAGGAGAAGTTATTCTCCCCTCTACTCCCCTTTTTCTTTGACGTCTCGCAGGAGGCTGATACAAGGGGGGAGATTCCTAGTCCCCCCGTCCCGTCCACTTTTAGTCGCCTTTTACGACAAGCAGGGAATACGGTGAGGCTATTCTTTGATGTTGTGCCCGCCCCACAGGGCTAGTCACACTCATAAATATATATATATATATATATATATATATATATATATATATATATATATATATATATATATATATATATATGCGTGTGTGTGTGTGTGTGTGTGTGTGTGTGTGTGTGTGTGTGTGTGTGTGTGTGTGTGTGTGTGTGTGTGTGTGTGTGTGTGTGTGTGTGAAAACATGAATCATTTTTTCCCAGACCGAGACTTGAACCTCGGACTTATAATAACTAAGATAAGGCGTTACCAACTACACCACAGTATGCCACTCTGTTCATATTGCAGTTTCCCCACCCACACTTGGGTAAAACTGATTCATTTTTTCACATATGTAATGTGCATATTTAGTTATTGTTAGTCCCGAATGAGATTGGGAGTTGAATTAAATGCGAAAGCGAAACCACGAGTGATGTTGGGGAAACTGTAATATGAACATAGTGGCATTCAAATAGAATACATTCATTCCTAGTATGTTAGATGTAAGCTATAAGGTCTGTTTACTTTTAACCTTCAGTGGTGTAGTTGGTAGCGCCTTGGCTAGGAATTATAAGTCCTAGGTTCAAATCCAGGTCGGGATAACAAGTATTCATGTTTTCACATATGCAATGTGCTTATTTGGATAATGTTGGTCCCGAATGAGATTGGGAGTTGAATTATATCCGAAAACTAAACACGGGTGAAGTTGAGGAAACTGTAATATGAACCTAGTGGCATTTAGATAGAATGCTTTCATTCCTAGTATGGCAGATATAAGCTATAAGGTCTGTTTCCTTTTACACTTCTGTGGTGTAGGTAGCGCCTTGGCTTAGCAAGTATAAGCCCCAGGTTCAAGTCCCGGTTGGGGTTAAAATGATTCATGTTTTTACATATGCAATATGCTTATTTGGTTATTGTTGGTCCCAAATGAGATTGGGAGTTGAATTAAATGCGGAAATGAAACCAAAAGTGAAGTTGGGGAAACTTTAATATGAACATTGTGCCATTCAGATAGAATGCATCCATTCCTACTATAGAAGCTACAAGCTATAAGGTCTGTTTCCTTTTAACCTTCTGTTGTGTAGTTGGCAGCGTTTTGGCTAAATAATTATAAGTAATAGGTTCAAGTCCCTGTCAGAGTAAAAACGATTCATGTTTTCACATACGTAATATGCTTATTTGCTTATTGTTGGTCCTGAATGAGATTATGAGTTGAATTAAATGCAAAAAATGAAACCGCGAGTGAGGTTGGGAAACTGTAATATGAACAATAGACATTTAGATAGAATGCTTTCATTCCCATTATAGCAGATATAAGCTATAATGTTTGTTTCCTTTAACCTTCTGTGGTGTAGTTGGAAGTGCCTTGGCTTAGTAATAATAAGTCCAAGGCTCAAGTCCCGGTTGGAGTAAAAATAATTTGTTTTCACATATGTAATGTGCTTATTTGGTTATTGTTGGTCTCGAATGAGATTGGGAGCTGAATTAAATGCGAAAACGAAGCCGCAAGTGAGGTTTGGGAAACAATAATGTGAATATAATGGCATTCAGATAGAATACGTTCATTCTTACTGTAAAAGATATAAGCTAAAAGGTGTGTTTACTGTTTACATTCTCTGGTGTAGTTGGTAGCAATTTGCCTTAATATTTATATGTTCTAGGTTCAAGTCCCAGTCAGGGTAAAAATAATTCATGTTTTCACATATATAATGTGCGTATTTGGTTATTATTGGTCCCGAATAAGATTGAGGGTTGAATTAAATGCGAAAAGGAAACCATGAGTGAGGTTTGGTAAACTGTAATATGAACATAGTGGCATTCAGATAGAATGCATTCATTCCTGCCATAGCAGATATAAGTAATAAGGTCTGTTTTCTTTTAACCTTCTGTGGTGTAGTTGGTAGCGCCTTGGCTTAGTAATTATAAGTCCTAGGTTCAAGTCTCGGTTGGGGTAAAAGTGACTCATGTTTTCAAATATGTAATGTGCTTATTTTGGTTAATGTTGGTACCTAATGAGATTGGGAGTTGAATTAAAAGCGAAAACGAAACCATGAGTTAGGTTGGGGAATCTGTTGTATGAACATATTGGCATTCAGACAGAATGCGTTCAGTCCAACTACAGCAGATATAAGCTATAAGATCTGTTTCCTTTTCACCTTCTTTGGTGTAGTTGCTAACGCCTTGTTTTAATAATTATATGACCTAGGTTCAAGTCCTGGTCGGGGTAAATATGATCCATGCTTTTACATATGTAATGTGCTTATTAGATTACTGTTGGTACCGAATGAGATTGGGAGTTGAATTAAATGTGAAAACAGAACCACAAATGAGGTTGGTTAAACTGTAATATAAACATAGTGGCATTCAGATAGAAAGTGTTCATTCCTACTATAGCCAATATAAGCTATAAGGTCTGTTTCCTTTTAAACTTCTGTGGTGTAGTTGGTAGCGCCTTGGCTAAGTAATTATAAGTATTAGGTTCAAGTTCTGGTCAGAGAAAAAATTATTCAGGATATCACATATGTAATGCGCTAATTTGGTAATTGTTGGTCCCAAATGAGATTGGGAGTTGAATTAAATTCGTAAATGAAATCATGAGTGAGGTTGGGGAAATTGTAATATGAAAACAGTTGCATTCAGATAGAATGCGTTCATTCCTAGTTTAGCAGATATAAACAATAAGGTCTGTTTTCTTTTAACCTTCTTTGGTGTAGTTGGTAGCACCTTGGTTTAGTAATTATAAGTCCTTGGTTCAAGTCCTGGTCGGGGTAAATATGATTCATGTTTTCGCAAATGTGATGTGCTTACCTGGTAATTATTGGTCCCAGAAGAGATTGGGAGTTGAATTAAATGAGAAAACTAAACCACTAGTGAGGCTGGGGACAATAATTTGAAGACAATGGCATTCAGATAGAATGCATTCATTCCTACTATAGCAAATATAATCTATAAGGTCCGCTTTCTTTTAACCTTCTGTGGTGTAGTTGGTAACGCCTTGGTTTTGTGATTATAAGTTATAGGTTCAAGTCTCAGTCGGGGTAAAAATTATTAATGTTTTAACATATGTAATGTGCTTATTTGCTTATTGTTGGTCCAGAATGAGATTGGGAGTTAAATTAAATGCGAAAACGAAGCCACGAGTGAGGTTTGGAAAACTATAATATGAACATAATGGCATTCAGATAAAACGCATTTATTCTTACTGTAGCAAATATAAGCTATTGGGTCCGTTTCCTTTTAACCTACTGAGGTGTAGTTGGTAGCGACTTGTCTTAATAATTATAAGTCCTAGGTTTAAGTAATGGACGGGGTAAAAATGATTCATGTTTTCACATATGTTGTGTGCTTATTTGGTTATTGTTGGTCGCAAATGAGATTGGGAGTCGAATTAAAAGCAAAAACGAAACCACGAGTTAGGTTGGGGAATCTACTATATAAACATATTGGGATTCAGATAGAATGCGTTCATTCCTACTACAGCACATATAAGCTTTAAGATCTGTTTCCTTTTAACCTTCATTGGTGTAGCTGGTAGCGTCTTGGCTTATAATTATAAATTCTAGGTTAAAGTCCAGATCAGGGTAAAAATTATTCATGTTTTTACATTGGTAATGTGCTTATTTGGTTATTGTTGGTCCCGAATTAGATTTTGAGTTGAATTAAATGCGAAAACAAAATCATGAGTGAGGTTGAGGTAACTGTAATATGAACATAGTGGCATTCAGATAGAATTTATTCATTCCTACTATAGCAGATTTAAGCTATAAGGTCTGTTTCCTTTTAACCTTCTGTGGTGCACATGGTTGCGCCTGGGCTTAGTAATTATAAATCCTTCATTCATGTCCCAGATGGGGTAAAAGAGACTCATGTTTTCACATATATAATGTGCTTATTTGGTTATTGTTAGTTCCGAATGAGATTGGGAGTTGAATTAAATGCGAAAATCAAACCACGATTGAGGTTAGGGAAACTGTAATATGAAGCTAGTA
>JAXCGZ010017446.1:12500-15000 GCA_037179515.1 Halocaridina rubra | reverse complement strand
CTTAACATTCATTTCCAACCCTCTATTCTTCATCACTCCTTTCAATGCACCCAACACTTTACATCCTTCATTCACTCTGTGACACACATCTGCTTCCACTCCACCATTTGCAGCTATAACCGAGCCTAAATACCTTAACTGATTAACCTCCTCAAGTGTCTCTCCATTCAACATAACATTCAATCCAGCGCCATCCTCATTTCTTGTACACCTCATAACCTTACTCTTTCCCACATTCACTCGCAGCTTCCTTCTCTCGCACACCATTCCAAATTCTGACACTAACTGACACAGCTTTTCCTCTGAATCTGCCAATCCACCACAGTATCATCTGCAAACAGCAACTGATTCAGCTCCCACTCGTTATCATCCCCATCTACCATTCTCAACCCTCGACCGGGACTTGAACCTAGGACACATAATTACTGTGCCAAAACGCTACCAACTACGCAATGGAAGGCTAAATGGGAAACAAACCTTACAGCTTTATCTGCTATGCTAGGAATGAACGCATTCTATCTGAATGCGACTCTCTTCATATATCAGTTTCCCCCAACCTCACCCCTGGTTTCGTTTTCGCGTTTAATCAAATCTCAATCTCCTTTGGGACCAAAAATAATCAAATAAGCACATTGCCATATGTGAAAACATGAGTCATATTTACCCCGATCGGGACTTGAGCCTTGGACACATAATTACTCTTCCAAGACGTTACCAATTACACCACAGAAGGTTAATGTAGTCTTAGCCATTCATATATATATATATATATATATATATATATATATATATATATATATATATATATATATATATATATATATATATGAATCATTTTGCTTACCCCGACCGGGACTCAAACCTAGGAATTATAATTACTAAGTCAAGGCGGGGGAATCTGTAAAATGAACATAGTGGCATTCAGATAGAATGCGTTCATCGCTAAGTATAGCAGATATAAGCTATAAGGTTGGATACCTTTTATACCTTCTGTGGTGTATAGTTGGTAGCGCCTTGACTTAGTAATTATAAGTCCTAGGTTCGAGTCCCGGTCGTAGTAAAAAATGATTCATGTTTTCACATATGTAATGTGCTTGCTTGGTTATTGTATGACCCGAATGAGATTGGGAATTGAATTAAATGCTAAAATGAAGCCACGAGTGAGGTTGGGGAATCTGTAATATGAACATAGTGGCATTCAGATAGAATGCGTTCATCCCTAAGTAAAGCAGATATAAGCTATAAGGTTGGATTCCTTTTATACCTTCTGTGGTGTGTAGTTGGTAGCGCCATGACTTAGTAATTATAAGTCCTAGGTTCGAGTCCCGGTCGGGGTTAAAAATGATTCATGTTCTCACATATGTAATGTGCTTGCTTGGTTTTATATATATATATATATATATATATATATATATATATATATATATATATATATATATATATATATATATATATATATATATAAATACACACACACACACACATGTATGCATGAACATAGTTCTGCTACAAAGGAATAATGAAACAACGGAGTGCTGAGATCTGCCAGACTGTACTCGTATATTAGTCCATCTTCAGAGCAACTGACTAAAATATTAAAATTATAATACAAAGAAAGCATTGAGAGTAGCACAATAAAAATAATAACATTACAATAAAAACATTGAATAATTAAATTGGTTTATCCTCAAGGGTATTTGATGTTATTAAGCTAAGCAAAATTGTCTATAATTTCTTTGATTATGAATGCTAAATCTTTTTTTTTTAATTGACAAGTAAATGGTACAAGGAAACTTGACTGGGGCTTAAATTAAAGTTTTAAGTGGGAGATAGCAATATAAAAGGCGATTCAAGAAGATTTCTATAAATTTTGGTATTACAATTAATTATTGCACTAATTGCACGCCAATAAATCCTGTGGCACACATTACTTAAATGGAAAAAATATGGCATTTGATTTCATACCTACTTTAAATGAATATTTATGTGGAATATATTACGTAAATGAATAAATATGGCATTTGAATTCTGACCCAGTTTTAACTGAATATTTATGCTGACTTCTCTATGTCAGAGTTCTGCTTGGTCTGGGCAACATAAAAATAAAAATTACAATCTCAGTAAGGCATCTTGTAAATAATGTTATTTTGCTGGAGCTGTTTTTTTTTATCAAAATATTCTTAACTGCATTACTAAACAAGAAGATGAGATTCATATTGGGTGCTTTAAGCAAAGTTCTGATACAACTGAAACCAGAAAGCATGGAAATTAAGTAAAGTTCGAAGAGGGTTGACCCTACTTTATTATTATTGTGATATGTATTAAGGGCTTTTTTTTATAACAATATTCCATGACATGAGGTAGACAACATTTTTTTTCATAGGACCTGATAGTTTCCAACTCTCGATTTATAAATTCGGGGCTGGCAAGGGGTAAAGCTTTCAACAACATTGAGTAAAATATAGATATTTTTACATTAATAGGATGACCAGAGAAAAAA
>JAXCGZ010017445.1:57500-66012 GCA_037179515.1 Halocaridina rubra | reverse complement strand
TGCTTATAAGTTTGTTAAAGAGTAATTAGTTGTTGTCGTGAGATGCTACAAGGCACTCATTTTTACTGTGTTTACTGACAGTACTTATAAGTTTATAATTAGTTGTCCTCGTGAGACGTTACGAGACACTCAAGTAAAAAACGTGATACAGATACGTGGATAAGAAGAAGATTTGGAGTCCTGTGATTGCTGATGACATCAGGGTTATCCGGATAGATGAGTACAGATGCAATGAAGATTTACCTTATTTCTAACAATATTTATAACTACGTGTGACGGACAGAATGAGCTCATTTAATTGAACACTCGTAGGTAGAATGTATGTTAGAAAATTTATTATTCTGTATGAGGAAGTTTTAATTTAAGGTGAGGAGAGTTTATTTAAATATTCACATATCAACAGTTCATAAACTCCCTTATAAAATATTTGCATGTATGTTTATGCATGTAATATTAATTATATTTATTGGTAGAGGATTTAATACTGAGATCGTGGTAGGCCTCTACTGAAGCCGTGTCAGGATTTCCGAATTTAGGGGGTTATAAGATCAAAGGGTAATAACACACAGGAAATCCTCCACAAGCTATAGGCAGTAATAAACTCGATTTTTTGTATAGTTAGAACAATATTTTGAGTAATTGCGTTTGAAGGGTGTTCAATTTATTGTTATTATTGCCTAAGTTAATCATTAAACTGGCGAATGTATTGATTTTAATTGAAAAAAAATTAATGTACGTGTAATTTTTTTTTATATTAATTTCTTAAAGCGAAAGTAGAAAAATTTTACCGAGTAATATTTGCCAAACTGACAATGTTTAAGAATTAAATATAAGTAGCAGAGGTTTTATATATTCCGAAATGAGTGTAAGAATTATAGTGAGAAATATACTTGAATCCACTTTTAAGATTTTTCTTTATCACGAGTGATTTTTAGCAAAATGAATGAGGAAATGACTGTTCGATCTTTCAACCTCGTTATTATAAAGTAATAATAATTGTACTGATTTTCTGTACTAAAATGTGTGTAGGACATATCCTTTGAAAAATAAGAGAATTTTGTGATGCTATTAAAATTTTTACTGTTCGATATAACAAGTTTTTTCGTTCGTTAAGATGTTAAGCAGGTGGGGGAAAGAGAGTAGCGTAAACGTGCTGTGATAGGGAGGTTAGGGTGTCGCCCTACCGTTCTGCAGATGGGGAGTATAGAGAGGACCTAGGACAGTTGACACAGTCATCCCACCGCGACCTCAAACACATTCCTTATGAGTAATGGGGAAAAATGTGTTCAATGAATAGAAGAATGAATGGGGGAAGTCGCAGAGAGAGAATGGGTGAGCAAATGCGTGAATGGAAGCGATAGTGAAAAGGGGGAGATACTAACAATCGGGTGTGATGGACCTGAGTGATATAGAACAAGTATTTGTGAATGAAATCGCGAGAAGTTCATTAAGAAGCAGGATGGGGACTGGGTCTGGGAGGATCCTTCCCCTGCATTACACGTGTCTTAATGCCATATGCGACTGAAGAAGGCGTATTTGTTGATATGCGAATAGTTTTTTCACAAACCAGTCCCTTTTACCCATTGGAGAGATTGCAAGCGCCTGCAGATGCAGGGAGGCGAAGTATACCCTTTGAGTGCTTACATATGGCCATTGTTTGTACGCAGAGGTCATATCTCTTCTCTCTTGCATTTAGGCCCTAGTTTCCGGCCCTAGAATCTACTACAGGCTATGTTCATATTGCTGATTTTCTGCTTGAGGGAGATGCACCTTCCCAGACAAGGTGCGTGAGAGAATATTGGTTACAAGACCGCCTCAACAGTCGTAAACTCAGGTTTATATGTGTACGTATATGCAATTAAGTACATGCACTTTCCTCTGCTGTGTTACCCTCAGATGACAATGATGTGTATGAGTATGCATGGATGTGTCTTTATCTGTAGTAAGGACGAATAACTCCTTTTGCTGAAATGAATACCACAAACTCTCTCTCTCTCTCTCTCTCTCTCTCTCTCTCTCTCTCTCTCTCTCTCTCTCTCTCTCTCTCTCTCTCTCTCTCCTTGATATGTATGGCTATGAAGCCCCAGTGGTGTTTCTATTGCTCATCTAATTAATGCATGCATATATATATATATATATATATATATATATATATATATATATATATATATATATATATATATATATATATATATATGTGTGTGTGTGTGTATGTATGTGTGTGTATATATATATGTATGTACCTACTTATTATTCTAACCTGAAAATTGTTATTCTTTATCTGCTTCAAATTGTCTGCAGTAGTACGGAATTTAAATGATAGCACTCAACAAGGGCTATTGAAAATATTGTCACAATGATTACTCTTCAAGTACTCTTCAATTATTACACTATATTTTATTATTAATTACTTGCTATGATATTTTAAATTAATTGCAAATTCTATTAGTATGTTATTTTTACATAACCACATAGATTGTAATGTTATCAACTGCAATATGACTGGGAGTGCCCATGTGCACATGTCCCCATGTACAGTTATCTGAATAAATAAAAAAAAAAAAAAAACGTAAACAAGGTAGGAAGAGGCTCAAGAGATATATATCGGCGCCCTTCAGTTGTCTGAACCGGTCTCAGAGAATTCGCGGTTCCTGGGGACAACGCCGGACCTGTCCCGGTGTGGAGAGGTGAGGGAAGACGGAAACAGGTGTGGGAATAAGCCCAAGACCTAGCAATGAGGGGATTTGAGACTGAGGGAATGAAATATAATTAAAAAATGAAAAAGGGAAATGAAAATCCCTATAATTAAAAAATAAAAAAGGGAGATGAAACTCCCTATACAGTAATTGAAAAATGAAAAAGGGAAATGAAAATCCCTGTAACGAAAAAAGTTAAACATGCCCCCAAAGGGTAATATCGTCTTTTCAGCTACGTATTCAAACTGACAAAAATGGGAAAGAAAAAGTCCCCACCGTCTTTGAAATGTTTAATGGACATAAAAAATATAATGTCTATAGCCTTCAAGATTTATGTTAAGTAGAAAACTATATGGTATAAGGTTTAATATAGTAAGTGTCATTTAAGAACAGTTGTCATTCATCAATTGTGCATATGTTTTCTTCTTTTTTTTTCTCACTACGATGATTGTTTTGTGTTATTATTGAATACTTGCAGAGATTATATCCAACTGTATTTTATATTATTTAGGTAATGTAATAGCTTTATTATTTTTTTCTGAAATAATTTTGTCAATGATTACTAGCTATATATTATAATTGTCAGTACTTAATTTAGATTTTATTTTTAATTAGAATGATTATTCTAAGGAACATATTTTTCTTTTGCTTGTCCTTTTTTTCAGAAATCAAATGTTCTAGTAAGTCCTTTGACAATAGAATTTCTTTCAGAAAACTTTAGTAAGCATTAAGGAGCACAGTAATTTTGATATTCCTGTAATCTGTTTAGATAATTATATGAAATTGTATGTCTTAAGAATTAGATTAGATAATTCTGCC
This sequence comes from Halocaridina rubra, assembly GCA_037179515.1. Lineage (NCBI taxonomy): Eukaryota > Metazoa > Arthropoda > Malacostraca > Decapoda > Atyidae > Halocaridina > Halocaridina rubra. Next base: position 62,497 of record JAXCGZ010017445.1, on the reverse strand, counting down.
CCGTTTTTTTTAATGTATAAAATGATTTAAAATATATAATGTTTCGTCTGAAATGGGACATTTCAAGGTGGAGGTAGGGGATGACGTAATGTTAGCGGCCACCCATGCGTTGGACTGTGTGAGTAAGCTAGACAAGGACCCTTTCATCTCTTTATTAAGTTGGCAAAATGTTTATAGCCCTTTACATTAGGCATCACATTCCGATCGCCATGATGGATAGACGTAATAATTGTTATCAAGGAAATGATAGATTTGCAACCCGCTTCCATTAGCATCTCACATTTCCACCCCTATGTTCGAGAGCCAACCTCCATAACAACATATACGTTATACATACATATAACCTATACATATATACGTGTATACTTGGTAGCGTTGCATATACATACATGCACTAATGTATCGGGACTGGCGACCTTGAAGCAACACACCCAACACTATAGGTTATGGGGTGTTCCCCCTTGTCACTGGATGACCCATAATGATACAAAAGGGTCATCCCACGGCTGAGGAGGAGAACAGTCTTCCGAGCAATCGCTTCTCGGCCTTTTGGCTAAGATCAAAGTGTCTTCCGAACGCCTATGCGCAGAGCATATTATCCTGAGTGGACGGGGGCATTGAGGCATAGAGGAATCATGCAGCTTCTAAATAAAATTAAGTGTCAGGTACTTAGAATATCTATTAACACCTCGCACGCTGTAGCTTTGGCCTGTCAAGATAGATCAACAACAATACGACAATAATAATAACAATGATGATAATAATAATAATAACAATAATAATAATGCTCTCTCTCTCTCTCTCTCTCTCTCTCTCTCTCTCTCTCTCTCTCTCTCTCTCTCTCTCTCTCTCTCCTTACTTGACTATTAATTCCAAAAAGACCACGTTGCTGCAACAGCCAATGAAAACGAAAAGAGTCGCACTTGCCGCTCCCATATTGGTAGCCTAACGACCTTGAGCCTGGAGGAAAATAGGAAATATTAATTCTTTCTTTTAGTGAGTTTTATAACCCGAATTTAAAGTTTATAAATGTGTCGGTATATATATATATATATATATATATATATATATATATATATATATATATATATATATATATATATATGGTAGGAAAAACTCATTAAATAAAACAACGAATATATATATATATATATATATATATATATATATATATATATATATATATATATATATATATATATATATATAGTGTGTGTGTGTGTGTGTGTGTGTGTGTGTGTGTGTGTGTGTGTGTGTGTGTGTGTGTGTGTGTGTGTGTGTGTGTGTGTGTGTGTATATATATATATATATATATATATATATATATATATATATATATATATATATATATATATATATATATATATATATATATATATATATATATATATATATATATATATATATATATATATATATATATATATATATATATATATATATATATATATATATATATAATGTGTGTGTGACGGACAAAGATAATTGCCCATATTGGACCTGGTCAAAAAGACACACTAAAATAACGAAACAGATGGGACTGTTGTGACTTGTCAGATGTGAAAGGATAATAAGACCTAACATCGAAACGTCCTGGTCAGTCCTATGAAATTAATGTTTAGGTACATTTGGTTAAGTATTGGTTTATTTTTTTCAATATTAAATCGTTTCCTAATTTCTAACAATACTGAACATATAAGAGTATCTGTTATTATTCAAGACCGTCACGATTGCTAGCAATAGTCAAGCACTAATGGAAATGTCTATTGAAATTAGTTCTTTAGCCCCCACCCAAAATAAATGAACGTTATAACCTTTGCTATCGATTTCTTACTGGACTCCGCTAGTAAAGATCACGTAATTGATAATCGATATTAGTATCGGTAAATATCGTATGGAAATAGAATTAAAAGTACTGATTTTTGTTCTTTATTATTATTTTCATAGACAAACTGCCATCTCCAGCAAGGATCAACAGTTTCTTCACAAAGGATGAAAATTGCGCGATAAAAAAATAAACGCTCAATTCTCGAATCATGTTTGCTTAATCTCGCCGTTTATAATGAGCAAAAGCGAGCCATTGAGTGTTTTAAAGCAGGCCTGGCCAGGTGCTTTTCTTGAATGTTGCACAGTATTACTCCAAAATTTTGAGTTAAATTTTAAATATACTTTCATTTGCTAAACATACTGTAATTTAAGTAAATAAAGTTCTCATTACATATTAATCATTAAATTATAGAAGTTCGAAGCCTTATCGCGTTCCTCCTTATCAAATACGTCTTGATAAGAAATTCCGGTTAACAAATCCTCAAAAAATACTTTTCATACTTTGTTATAATGAACCTGTTATTTTTATTTATTTGTTTATTAGTTAATTTATTTGTTAGTAATTGTTTGATTATTTGTCATACTGTTGCTTAATTTTCGTAATTTATTTTTTTATGCAGTAGTTTGGATGAGTTTTAGAATATACAAGTATTTATATTTTTAGAATATCAAAAGATGTATTTACTTACAGTTGAATTATCAAAACTAGCAAACTTATGTTGTATAACATATTGATGATTATTTGAAAATAATACATACTACCCCCCCAAAAAAAATATTCACCTGATTTCTGTAAGAAAACACGAAATTCACCCAACAAACAAATGCTGTACGGTGCAGTTGATCATTCACTGCAGCATCTTCGTTTTGTTTCTAATCTTACGCACGTTCTCTGATTCTTGGACATTTTCTATCACTTACATTAGATTATCCTCCATTTTAATTACAAATAGATTTTTATATATATATATATGAAGACTTTCATCCAACACTTTAACCATGCGTTATAACGCTCACCGGATCAAAACACCTATACTTAAAAATAAAAAAAAAAAATCATCTGCTGGCAAAACAAATGTCAGCATGGTAGCTTTGTGCGCAGGCGTCACTCTTGCTCAAGGCCAATATCTGCTGATAAACAGCTGTGGGAAGTCGGTTAAACACCTTGGCAATATTGTCATGAAAAGATATCTCCACAGTACCAAACAACCAATGTTATTCGCTAATTATTTCTCATTTTTATTAGAATCATAACTACCTCCAGTAGTATGAGCAAAGCGTTGCTACGAGGTCCTGATAGTAATGATTTCATTGTCATAATGACTGGCATATTTTAGATTGTATCTCGAGTGAAGGCCATGTGCGATACTTCTTGAAATAACCTTTTTTTTGTGGTGGACATAAACACATGTATAACTTCTGAGAATGCAACCACTCAAAGTCATTTTAATGATAATAATATAGTTGGCAGAGGAAAGCTAAGGAGATTAGCTTTTGGCTAACAATCGTACGTTAGTAAGTTCGATCCCCCCATGGTTGGTTCTCGGCGATGAAATTATTCCGGGAATCATGAAGGAGGAGGTAGTAGCGCTTTGTTGGTTTGTCTTGGAATGGCGATAAAAAGTTTACATGACGGACGGGTCTGCAATTTTAGTATAGACAACGATGAACGGCATTTGGAAAGGTAGCAAATTTACATTTTCTGAAAATGCGTCAGGAATACAAACACATTTATTTCCATTTTTGTACAATGGTTATTCTTATACATTCTAAAAGTAACTTATAAGTAGATATATAATTGAACTAATAAGTAAGAGGGTGATACATACTGTTAAATTAAATCATGGTATAGGAATATTAACAAATATAATAAGAATAATAGTCAAGTTTACGGTTAATCAGACGACAGTTGGGTATGAGTTTTGTTAAGCCTTGGAATCCAGCTTCATGATTAGACCCGATTTTTTTCTTTTTCAGATTGACGCTAGATATGGAGAAAGCAAACGCATGACTTGAGTCCCACAGATAGCGAAGTCAGAGATAAATATTTAAAGATGAAAAATAAAATGTGGAATGCGTAGACCATGGGTAGAATACATTGCTGGTGTACGAACTTATATGATCGATTGATCACGAAATGTATGTACTTGAATGTTGTTCAGAAAATAATTTGATACAACCAGTATACAGTATTTAGTGATAAGACATTTTGTCTTATTTACAGGAACTTTATATATATATATATATATATATATATATATATATATATATATATATATATATATATATATATATATATATATATATATATATATATATATATATATAATATATATATATATATATATATATATATATATATATATATATATATATATATATATATATATATATATATATATATATATATATATATATATATATATATATATATATATATATATATATATATATATATATATTGTACAAAACCGTAAGTTCCTGTCAATAAGACAATTATCTCATCATTAGTATATACTTGTTGTATCTTGTGTACACTCTTTCTCTGAACAGTATTTTATTAGACCTATTTTGTGAAACGATAGATAATGTGGCGACTAAAATTATTTTATTGGAATGAATTTTTTTTTAATAAAGCTCTCTTCCTTTTTATCTTTAATCCGGATGTTAAGTCTTCCTTCAGTTACGGTTATTTTTCTATGCCTACAACTGCACTGAATATTCTTGGATATGCATTACACATCTTTTATCATCCCTTCACATCTGACAAGTCATTACACTCTCCATCTCTGTTTCTCTTTGCGTTATGTATTTTTCGTGCCCAGACCCGATGAGGGCTGTTTTATTTTATTACTTTTTGGCCCGTCCTGGTCTCACAATCATAAAAAAAAACTCAAACATCTGGAAAAATCAAGGAGTATGTATGAATACATTAAATAAAAAATAAAAAAAGCATAATGATTTCTCGTGTACTTTTCAGAAGGTCAAATGTTTATAACTTGCAAACTCATCATGACTTCCTCAGTTTTTGTTGGACCGCTTATGCACACTTGTACCAAGAAGTTCTTAAACCCTTTCCCTCCCTTACTCACGTATAGAATATCTTTGTTGACAATAGATAATAATAATAATAATAATAATATTTGACAATTTTATAGTGCTAATATAGT